>VYZT01062030.1:0-13486 GCA_013400735.1 Pomatostomus ruficeps | reverse complement strand
TATATATCATTTTATAAAATTTATAAATTAAAATTTAAATTAAAATGTATCATTTTACCTGGTGACTACTCAGGAAAACCCGTTTTTCACGTTGTATTTGGACAAGGAAAGGCTGCTGGTATCATGGATATCACACTTTCGTGGTTTGTACAACAAATATATCAATAATTTCAGCTCAGCTCCCCAGAGTAAATCAGTATCAGGCGGGCACATGGAAGAACATCTCTGCTACTGCACTTCTAAATTAATACACACAATTAGATGAGGAAATTCCAAGAAATTTCCTTCAGAAATTCCAAAAAAAAAAAAAAGACTTCCGATCTGTTTCTTTGTTGATAATGAATGGAGTAAATTCCATGTCAGGGCTTGGAAAGGGTGACAGAAACTTTGGAATTAACGTGGCACAACGGTGCCTTGCCTCAGAACGGAATTTTTTCATTTTTTTTTCCTCAATGTGAAGGTTAAAATACGAAGTAAATCTTGCTCAGGTGACAACTGTGTGATAAACCCCTTATCTGCCCGCGGAGCAGATAAACAGCGTCCCCTTTATCTGCCATCAGCTGCTCTCTCGCTGCTCATCCGTCTGTCCCCGCGCCTGACACCGCAGCGCTCCCCAAACGCTGGGAAATGTCCTCTGGAAGTTCCGTTTTCCGTGTTCCCTCAATGCCCCAGCTCACGTACGCGGACAGTTTGTAGAAAATATTTTGCGGAAAATATCGATGTTTTCAGACTTATTTTGTCTGGAGCTGTGCATCAATCCTCTCTCTCCCTCCCAAAATTGATTTCTGACGTCAGAAAATGGCTTTAAATCAGGTTCTGTGCGGGGTGACAGACTGAGGGATCGGGGAGCAGCGGGATTTGCGGTTTTTATGGAAAACACCCGCGAACCCTCCTTTCACAGGGTTGTTAGGAGGGGGTTTTGCAACAGAACTGCTCGGATCTTGCAGGGAATAATTTCCTCAGAGCTTGAGGTAAAAGTGAATAATTCTGCCAAAGACAGAGGGCAAATGGGACTTCTGTGTGAAAAATCACAGAGATGAAGGCAGGAAAACATCTTATTTCTAAATAAATATTTGAATTTATATTGAATTTCTTGTAGTTTAACACCAGAACATGCAGGAATATTTCTACTTCAGTGCAAGACACGCAGCAAAATATTTGTAATTTCAGAATTTCAGCAAATGTTGAACATCTGGGATTTGGGACTTTGGTTTTTGGGGGTTTTTTTCTCACCTTGTCCCTTTTGACTGTTTCGAAGTGGCAATAACATCATGAAAATATTTGAACCAATATTTAAATTATTGCTACTCTGCATATTATAAGAAGGAGGAGCAGGACTTTAGGGGAAAGAAGTGAAGCAATAAACCCCGAGCCAGGAGAAAAACATAAACTTCAGAAAACTCCCTGGGTGTGGAATATCTGACGTGGTTGGAATATCATGACCTGCATATGTGAAATCCCCATTGTGGATGCAAACAGTGGGATGTTGAGCAGTTATAGGGAATATTTTGCCAAAATTAAATCTGTTTATTAAACTGACTCCCCGCTGGAGTTTGTGCATTTTCAAAGTGCTTTCCTTGGGGGGGGGAAAAAAAAGAAGAAAACAAAAATTAGAATTATTATTAGAAATGCTGTTTTATCAATATTCTCAGTATTCATGGGTGTTAGGATTTATTCTGGTAGAGGTGCTAGATCAAGTAATTCCAATTAAACAATGCCCTTGTCCTGGTAGAGGTGATCGATCAGGTAATTCCAATAAAACAATGTCCCCATCCTGGAAGAGGTGATAGATCAGAAAATTCCAATAAAAAAATATCCTTGTCCTGGTAAAAGGGATAGATCTGGAAATTCCAATAAAACGATGTCCTTGTCCTGGTAAAAGGGATAGATCAGGAAATTCCAATAAAACAATGTCCTTGTCCTGGTAGAGGTGATAGATCAGAAAATTCCAATAAAAAATATCCTTGTCCTGGTAAAAGGGATAGATCAGGAAATTCCAATAAAACAATGTCCCCATCCTGGTAGAGATGATAGATGATCAGGAAATTCCAATAAAACAATGTCCCCATCCTGGTAGAGATGATAGATGATCAGGAAATTCCAATAAAACAATGTCCTTGTCCTGGTAGAGGTGATAGATCAGGTAATTCCTATAAAACAATGTTCCTGTCCTGGTAGAGGTGATAGATCAGAAAATTCCAATAAAAAAATATCCTTGTCCTGGTAAAAGGGATAGATCAGGAAATTCCAATAAAACAATGTCCTTGTCCTGGTAGAGGTGATAGATCAGGAAATTCCAATAAAACAGTGTCCCCATCCTGGCAGCCTTTGGCTTCCCTTCAGTCACATTCCCATCTCCTCGGGATTTTCCTTCTCCCTGGGCTGGGTGCTGGAGCTGTCCCATGGAAATCGAGCAGGGAGCTCCCGTGGGACACGGCTCCTGTGATCCATGGGGTGATTCCCCATGGGAATCCTGCGGGGCTGCCTCCCTCCTTTCTCCAGGGATATTCTCGGAGCTTTCTGGCACTCACATCTCCCCCATACCCTAAAAAATCCCCGATTTGCATGAATTCTTTAACACTGATGTGCAGCCACTGCCCAGCTTTCCTTGGAATGCCCACCATGGCCATCCATGGCTTTCCCACATTCCCAGTGAATTCCGACACTGCAGCTGCTGGGTTTAGCAATCACCGAGCTGCTCGCTGGATCTTTCTCTTTTGTGGGTGTGTTTTTCATTTCTCTTTGATAAATACCCAGGGAGAGGACAAACAGAGTGATGCCCTTCTCCTGCAGAGCTCCTCTGTTGATCCTGACACTTTCTGGCTCGATTTTAATGAGTCTGAACTGGCACTGATTTGCCAGGAAACGCCTCCAGGCTGTTATTTCTGGGAGATGAACGTAAATCCCTTCCAAAGATCTCCTGTTTATTTGTCACCTGATTGGGAAAGATATCCCTGCCTGGGTTACTCGGTGCATGCGTGCTTGGATTGGGAGTTTTTCCTTGGAGAGGGAAAATAAAACCCCCAAAATTGTGAAATTCTGAGCTCTGCAGAGCGGATGGAAAATATCTGCCCACTCAGTCTGCCAACACCGTTTCTCCCTTACGGCAATAAAAAAATATGAACAATATTTTAACTGTAATTACTGTACACAGCATTAAATCAGATACCACCCACCAGCTGTCCAGAAAATGACAGGAGAGGAAAACAGAATGATTTCTCCAGCGAGATGAGTTTGAGATGTGTTTGCGACTGGGCTGTCCTCCCCTGACCTCGTTTAACAGCGCTGGCGCTTCGTGGGAAGAACCTTTTTTCCCTCCTTGCCCTGTAATTTATTTTTCTCCTTCATGGTCCATCCACTGGGTTGATTTTCCAGATATTCCCCTAAATCTGTCCTGTGCAGGAGGGTCACCACAGCTCCATGGGCACCAAAGGATCTCAGATTGGGAAATGGGATCCAGGCAGGGTTATAAATGTGGAAATTGGGGAGATCAGGAGTTATTTGCTCAAGGAATTGGTTTAACCTGCTTGTACATTCCCCTATAAAAACCTATTTCACATCCCTAAAAGGCTTCAGGTCTAAATAATTTTTGCAGGGTGAACAATTTGTGAGGAAAATATTCTCATTTAGAGGTGAGGAAATGGGAAGATGAAGCTTTGTCCCTGAATTCTGCCCTTGTGTTTGTGACCTGTCGTGACAGGGTCCCTCTGTGTCCTGTGGGCATGCTCCGAGGGTGGAGAGAATTTCCCGGGAATGCTGGGAAAAGTGCTGCTCTGGTCCTCACTGAGGTGCTGGTTCAGGGAGGCATTTTGTAAAATAGGAGCTCCACAAACTACCTTTAATAATTTTTTTTAAATTTTTTTTTTTTTAAATAGTTTTCTGTACCAAAGGCCTGTATTCTCCACTCATATTTACACGCATTGAGCAGTTCTGTTCAGCTTGCTAAAGGTCCACAAAGCTGCCGAGAGCTCCTTTTTATTCCAGGCAGGAGAAAATTTAGGGAAATTATCTAAAAGATGATTTTTGTGCTTTTTGACACAACATTCCTGTTGCCTGTGGTGTAACCCCAATTCCACAGCAGCCAAGGAACCATAAAACGCCACAACGACAATCGGAGCTCTGATTCTTCTTTCCGCTTCAGGAATCTCTTAGCCTGAATTTTTCGGGCTGGGAACACCAGGGTTGTGTTTTAGTTCTGATCCAGGAGCTCTCCTTGTCCTGCAGGTGCCAGAAGCCATCCGGAAGTGCCAGCGGGCTGGGATCACCGTGCGCATGGTCACCGGCGACAACATCAACACCGCGCGGGCCATCGCCATCAAATGCGGCATCATCCACCCCGGCGAGGACTTCCTGTGCCTCGAAGGGAAGGAGTTCAACAGGAGGATCCGGAACGAGAAGGGAGAGGTAAAGAAAACCCGGGGAAAACCAAAATACTTTCCCGCGCTGCTGTGCGCCTCAGATCAGGAAAGACCGCTTGGAAAAAATTCCCGCTTGGACAAAAATTCCCACTTTTTGCAGGAATTTTTGCAGTTCAAAGCAGCACTGAAATTCCAGTCTTTGCTTTTCCAGTTTAGTGCTGACCCAATTCTGCAGTTTTTAGAACACTCCACTACTCCACAAGAAATCAAAACTCAGCCCTTTTAAGGCAGGTTTATGACAAAGAGGAGAAGGAATTGAGCAGCAATTTTACTCCCAAAAATGCAATCTGCACCAAGAACCAGCTCCTCTCCTTTCTTTAATTTATTCCACTTTATCTAATGTACTCACACCGATGATTTGCATAAAAAAATCCATCCTTTGGAAGATTTTTAACTTCTCATCAAGGATGGAGCTCACACATATCTCTAAAAAAGTAAAATTTATGCTGGTTTTTGGGTTCATCATAAATGAGTGGACACAGCCGTTTGCTCCCTGCATTGATGGCTGGAATCCTGGGAATAAATGCAACAGGTTTGGCTTTGTTGCTGTTTCTACACAAGAAAATTTGCCATTTTTGGTGCCAAACGAAGGATTTAGGTTCTCATGGGGAGTAGAACAACAAACTTATAAAGAGATTTGATCAGCTGTGAGAAATTCCACTTTCCTGTACCTGGAGTGGTGATTCCGGATGGAATTCCCCACAAAGATGATGGGAAGGGCTGGGTGGATACTGGGGTAAAACTGGGGCAAAATTCACCTGATTGAGGCAGCAGATGAGCCCTGCTGGTAACGGCCTTGTCCTCAGTCAGCAGATGGCAGTTTCCTGGCTCCCTGATGAAGAAAGAGCTGGAATATTTTGCTAAAGCCCTGGAAAGTCTGGAGAGTCCCTTTTAGGAATTCTTGGAGCAGCTGAAGTTCAGGCTAAGATCCAGCTGCTCAGTTACCTGCTTTCAGCTGACTACTCCAATAATAATCCGCATTTAGGAAGAAATTCCTTTAGGTTTCGTTGCTGTGATTCCCCTGTGAACTCCACTTTCCTTTATCTGGAGTGGTGATTCCAGGTGGGATTCCCCACAAAGATCATGGGAAGGGCTGGGTGGATACTGGGGCAAAACTGGGACAAAATTCGCCTGATTGAGGCAGCAGATGAGCCCTGCTGGTAACGGCCTTGTCCTCAGTGGCTGCTGGAATTTTCCGTGTTTTTGCAGAAAAACTGCACATTTGAGCAGTGAGGGGAATTCCCTGACCCAATGACACAAATTTTGCTCATCACAGGTTGGTAATTTTACTGTTTGAGTTCTTTTTTTTGTTTTTTTCCTCCCCGCCGCAGATCGAGCAGGAGCGGATTGACAAGATCTGGCCGAAGCTGAGGGTGCTGGCTCGCTCCTCGCCCACGGACAAACACACCCTGGTGAAAGGTGGGTGCAAACTGCCTCTGTGGGGGGTAAATCCGTGCCAAAATTATCCTGATGTCACCTGCCTTGATGTCACTGTCTCAAATCCACCAGAGCTGTCATCTGTAACTCACATCTCCACACCACGCAAGGAAGTTTTTTTTGCACTCTTCTATTTGGGTTCTACCTCTGCCCTGAGATGGAAAATAGGGAGGTGTTTGGCAGGAATAAGAGAAATGCCAATAAAGTGCCTGATTTAGGCAACGTCACATCTGCCTTGTGGCTTTAATTGGGATGAGGCTCGAGCTGGGCAGGGAAAATGTGCGTTTGGTGGGCAGAAGGAAAATATTGTTGAGAAACTATAAAATAAATGAGAGGGGAGGTGGATTTTGTTGTCTTTGCCTGCACCTCTCTGTGGTGAAAACAAGAGCATTTAGAGGGAATCTGGTCACTCCAGTGCATCTCTTCTCCCACAATTATTTTAAGGAGTATTCCAAGAGAAAAACACTTTTCCTGTCACAACAGCAGTTACTGGGGTGGCAGAACTGGGAGCTGCCCAGTGGAGACGGGGATTTCCAGCCAATTCCATTTTTCTTCTGTGACTTGCATTGGTTTCCTTTAGATTTCTGGGGTTTTAGAGTCTGTCCCATAAGAACTGCACCCTACAAACTCCATTCTCTCACCCCGCTGCCTGCAGAGGGAATTCTCCCACGAAAGAGGGGTTGGTTTGCAGTTTTCCTTTCCTTTTGACAACTCCGTGTCTTATTCCGTTGACTTTGAG
This sequence comes from Pomatostomus ruficeps, assembly GCA_013400735.1. Lineage (NCBI taxonomy): Eukaryota > Metazoa > Chordata > Aves > Passeriformes > Timaliidae > Pomatostomus > Pomatostomus ruficeps. Next base: position 6,892 of record VYZT01062030.1, on the reverse strand, counting down.
GCTCACACTTTACAGGCTGATGGAATCAGGCAGTTTCTGAACAGGAATAAACTCATTTTTGGCCATGCTCAGGTGGAAGCCCCGTCAGCAGATGGCAGTTTCTTGATGAAGAAAGAGCTGGAATATTTTACTAAAGCCCTGGAAAGTCTGCAGAGCCCCTTTTAGCAATTCTTGGAGCATCCAAAATTCAGGCAAAATCCAGCTGCTCAGTTACCTGCTTTCTGCTGGCTACTCCAATAATAATCCACATTTAGGAATGAAATCCTTTAGATTTCCTTGCTATGATTCCATGCAGGACTGATGATAAAGGCTTTTGAGCATTGAGCCATTTTTAAAAATGCCAAAATGACTTTAGAGCAAAAGTTCAGTTGTGAATTCAAAGACTGGATCAGTTGGGTCCTTTGGGCTTGAGATTAGGTGGAAACATGGATCATTCCAGGGAACTCTGACACGGTGCTGGATGGGACACAAAATGCATCAGCTCCATCCCACCCTTTTCCATAAATATCTTATAAAATACACGATTTATTAGTAGAGCGGTACCTGTGTGTAATTGATAAATCACACTCATNGACAAGATTCAGAGAATAAAATGGGGATTTATTGACAAGATTGAGAAAATAAACTGGGGATTTATTGCAGGGCCTTCAATAGGGACACCTCGGGCACTCAGAGCCTCTCCGGGAGAGGCCACACCCAAGATGGACCCCGGGGCACGAGTTTGCTCCACTTGGATCAGTTTGGATCCATTCCCAGATCAGGGTTCATTCTCCAATTCCAATTGCAGGGGATGATGGAATTGAGCCCAAGTCTGTCCCCCCTTTTAGAGGCTCCGTTTCCATCTTTGGGGGCCTGGGCCAACGAGGTGTCCTTGAGTGCAGCCTGGAGAGGATTTGTTGTGTCTGAGCAGGATGGGAGAACAGGAGTTAACAGACTGTGTGGAGTTTTAGAGCTGCACTAAAGCAGTACAGGGTCTAAGAAATATAAAAGCCAAATCTTAAGGCATCACTGCCCTCACCAGCGCATCCCAAATCCCGTCAGAACCCTCCCTCGCGTGGCCCAAGCGCTGATTCCTTCCAGAAACACAACAATTCCCGTTCCATTAAGTGGATTAACCAAGTCCCGCGGGAGCGCTCGTCTGAATCATTCCGGATTTTCCCTCCAGAGGAGAAGGGAACCTTTGCCAGGGAAATCGGGATCAATAGAGAAAAAACGGGAACAGGAATTTTTGATGGTTCGCAGCGCACGCACTGTGACAGCCCAAAAGATATTTCCTCCTACTGAACGCCTCGTGCAAGGAGCACAATTAATGTTTCAAAGATGTGACGAGGTCGGGAGAGCAATTAAACATCTCAGCAAAGTTCAAGGAGGAGGCTGTGGAAATCATGATGGGATTTTTTGGCTGCTGCTGCTCCGAGGGCCATTAAAAGTTACAAGGAGCTATTTAAACGCTCGCTGGTTCGGGCCTCTCGTTAAAATGTTGTGTTTTTCTCAGACTCTTGAGGGATCGGGAGGATTTGCTCCCCTTTGATGTGTTCTATCCGCTCCAGGCGAAAAACACACATCAGAAAATAAACTTTTTTTTTTTCAATATTTAATTTTTAATGGCACACAGCTGCTGCAGGGAATATTTTTTTTTCTCCTTACCGTAGCGCAATCCCACCCAGCGAAAGGCTCATTTTTATTTTTCACTTTTGTTTTTACTGCTGTTCGGGGACCAGGGAGAGGCCGGGTTCAGCATTTCAGCCTGGGCAGACACTTGCTTTCAAATATTTATGGCTTTGAAGCAGAGGTAGATTGGAAAAACACCCATCAGAGTGGTTTATCAGCACCAACTGCTGCAGTGAAGCCAAAATCTCAGTCAGAAATACAATTTGGGATGGATTTTGAGACACCTGTTGGTATAATTTCATATTTTTTACCCTATTTCAACACATAACAAGCAAAACCACGTATTTATATGGATGTGAAAGAGTTTATACTGAATTTATACTGAATTTATACTGAATTTATACAATGCTATTGCTGAAATAATTCGAAATTGTCCGTTTATCTTTTAAAAACACTCTGGGAAACAACAGGTTAGCACTGATGGGAAGTATCATCACAAGGTGTAGAAAAGATCAAAGAAATACTCAGTTTGCCAATTTAAAAAGTTGTGCCTTCCAACAGATTTAAATCAGACTGAAATTAATTTTTTTTTGTGCTGTTAAAAACAACAATTCTCATGAAGGGCTGATTTGTTATCAAGCAGAAAGGGAACTTTAAAGAAGAAAAGATTTTTAATAATTACCCTTAATTACTAAATTATTTCAGCTATTATTGCATGGGGCGGTAGCATGTTCATAACCTCATTTATGAGGAAAGCCACGAGGCTGGGTAAAATAATAAAAATACAGGAAATTGTATTAATGATACCCTGAACTTTGGGGAGGAATATTCACTGAATTCCCAGCACTGTCTGTGATGTCACATAGAACATTTTGATTTTAACTTTCAAATCTCCATCCAGGAACATCCTCTGGCACACAACTGAAACGAATTTGAGTTTTCTCCTTCAGACAGATTTTTAAAATTTTTATTATGTTAACAGGGAGCTTCCAAAAGTTTGGAAGTATTAGAAATTAATCTGAAGAGGACGTATTTATGAAAATCCACGGTGTTAGCTGAGTTTAGTCTGTCAGAGAAACACAAATCCGTGCGAGCCTTGGGAGGAGCAGCTTTCCAGCCTCTCCGACACCTGAACAGGCATTCAGCTCTGAAAGGCTCGGCTGGAGTGCAGTTTTCCTGCCTGTTTGAAGCAGTTGAGACAGAAAAAAATCCCTAAATTTTGTTCTCCCAGGAGTTTCTTACTGATGGAGCTCTGGGGGTGAGGATGGCAGCGAGGGTTGCTCCAGCAGAGCAGGGTTTGTCCTGTGACCCTGGGCTGGGTGCAGACAGCTCCTTGTGAGAGGAATGGAAAAAACCTTGTTGGTTAATATTTAAGTTCTTATCCCGAGTGGGTTTGGTTTAAAGCCTGCTGGGAGATGTAGGATGTATTTCAGTTTTGGATTTTGTATTTTGTACTTTTTAGAGCAAGTTTGTGCACTTAGTGCCCCTCTTGGCAGCTCTGCGAGGTAGTTTCAAATGTGAGCTTTGCCCTTACCTGCCACCAGCTGCTGGCTCTGAGAAATTTGTGTCCCGTGCAAACCAAATTCCTTCCCAAATTTGAGCCCTGCAGTGGAATCCCTGAGCGGAACCCTGTCCTGCTCTGGGTGTGCTCTTGGGGCTGCTGAAGGAAATCCTTTCTGACAGAGGAAAGTCACAGCCAAGCAGGTCAGGGTGAGGGAAGAGCCAGCGAAAGGGCAGAGGCTGTTTAGGCAGGAAGCGTCGCTGAGAGTTGAGGAATTCTCCGTGCAAACCCGTTTTTATTAAAATTCTGTATGTAAGCATTCAGCTGGAGCAAAGCTGTAGAGTTGGAAGAAATTCCCTGGCTGTTAGACACAACTAATTAATATTGAAGCTTCTTTTTAGCCCCTTGGACAGGGTGCAAGGGCCAGGGAATGTTCTCCTCGCTGGCAGCCCCTCAGCTCCTGCCCTCAGTCTCGTTTTTCCCTGATCCCACCAGGGAATGATCTCCTCAGGGGCAGCCCCTCAGCTCCTGCCCTCAGTCCTGTTTTTCCCTGATCCCACCAGAGCTGGATCCCCACAGCCCAGCACTGCAGAGGCAGAGCCCTTCCTGGGCATCCCTCTTCTCCTTGGTCTCCTCCCCCTGTGAATTTTATCCGGGCACATTTCTCAGTACTGAAGGAAATCCTTGAGGTGAAACCTCCTCACAGCCATTAACAGAATATTAAAAAAAATTCCCTAAATGTGTTTGGAAGGAGGCACGTGCTGCAAACATGCGGCGGTGTGAGGAGCAGGGAGGAGGGACAGATTAAAAGGAGCAGGCAGGAGCCAGGGAGTGTTAGCAGAGCTGGGATAAATCCTCGGAACCCCAAATAATCGCTGCTGCTCCATGTTATAAATTTTTCTGCTGTGGAGTTCTGCAAAGTCCTTCTCTCTTCCATGGGCAGCACTGGGATCCACCCCCACAATTCCATATTTCCAGTGGCACCGGGCACTGCCAGGGAGGTCTGGGCTCAGACCCCAACGATACCTGAGACCTTTCCGTGCCTGGTGTCCCTGGCTGCTGTTTGGGCAGGTCTGGCCTCATCCTGGCCGCACAGTTTGGGTTTTTTTGGGATAAAATTTTCTCCTGCACCTTGTGGGTGGCTGCTGAACTCTGTGAATGACTTGGCAGTGTGCAGGAATTGGCTGATGGGGGCGGTTGGTGGCACAGAAATCCACACAGCCGCTGTTTATATCCATTTATCTCCATCAGGAGATCGTTTGTTAGAGCCTCTCCAACCTGATTTGGGTCGGAACCCGGCTGTGAGCGGACACCGTGGACCTCTTTGGAGCAGTTAATACCTTAATGAGGCAGGGATTTTAATGACTTTTTTTTTTTCAGAAGCTTAAACTATTAATTTAACATCAAAGGATGATGACTTAGCGAGAAGGGGAGACGGGGAGACCAAGTGAATGCTTTTAGCAGCGGTGACAGATGACGTTCCTGTTTATTCAGTGACACCGAAGGCAGATCACCCCAACAAACTGCGAGCTCTAATTGTGAGATCTTATCAGAGCCGTGTGCCGTTTATCGGAGATCACACTGCCAGGGGAAAGTGAAAAGGGCTTTTTTCTCATTTCCATAAGGCTGAGAAATGCAGGGCACCGGCTGCTGGCGCAGGGCACCGCAATCTCCCGCTGCCTGATAAGGCTGAACCTTGCCACGAGGCAGCTATTGCTCCCTAATCTGCAATTTCCTATTTCTGCGTCCTTATCTGATAGGGGAGGGATTTTTTCTTTTTTCAGCGCAGAGTGAAAGCTTTTCACAAAAAAAAATTGTTTTTGGAGGTTATGACTTGGTGTTAGCGAAAGGAATTTTGTCGTTTTCCTCCCCTGAGTTCTCAGTGTGGAAAGGTGTTCTTGTACCTACACAACAACCCTGTGTTCTGGGCTCGGACTCAAATGGACCCTGACACGAACGTAGGAACATCAGTGGTGAATGTTCTGCGTCCTATTAAAAACCTGGGCTGCTTCTGTGGCCTCAGAAAAATTCTTAATTCTTCTCCTGACTTTCCCTATCTGCAAAAGTGGAAAATAATTCCCTTCAGCCTCATGTGAAACTCGATTCACCAAGTGAAAAGTGCATTTTTTTTAAACTCTCAAATCATCTCAAAATGAAAGAAGAAATTATTTTATTATATCCATTTATTAAAATGTTTGATAAGAAAATTTAAAGAGTTATTTTATATCTCCTTAATCATTGTTTGGCAGAATGGAACACGGCTGTTAGAATGCTCCAGCTAAATAAAATTCGTCAATGACTTTGGTTATTTTGAGGTTAAGAAGGCAAAGCTGGTATCACAGCTGGGTTTAGAAGAGCCCTAAACACAAATTTAAGTTTTTGGCAAACCTTTCCACCGGGGTTTGATCAGTGCTGGGCTGTGACACCAACTTTAGAAAGCAGGAACCTGCCAAAGGGACATAATGAGCTGCTCTCACTCCCCTTGAAGTCTGAGCAGCTTTTCTCGATGTGTTGATGATGCAGGATCAGAACTTTCTCTGTAAATTCTGTGGCGATGTTTAATTGTGGATGGTGCTGCTGCTGCCGCTTTCATCGTTATTTTCCTTACAGATCTGCCCTTTTCATCTCTGTAAAACTGAGTGGTGTTATCCCATCGATATCATCCAGCCCCTGCTTTTTGTCAGGGACATTTTATCTCGCTAATTGCTGCCCATAAACGCCTATAAACACACCTATATATATATATTTATTATTTTTTTTGCAGGTATTATCGACAGCACACAGGTGGAACAGAGGCAGGTGGTAGCGGTGACTGGGGATGGAACCAACGACGGACCCGCGCTTAAAAAAGCCGATGTTGGCTTTGCAATGGTAAAATCTCAATGTTTGTGCCTTTGTGAATTTTCTATAAGGGCTTTTCCATTCACTAAATGTGAATTTGCTTAGTTATTACTTGTCAGTGAAGGAATCTATTGGAGGGAGTTATGCTGCATCAGAATCCTTTAATTCACTGTGTCTGATTCACCGGCACTGCTGGTTTTGGTATTTCATCAGGATTTTGCCTCATTAATTATTGACTTTGTGCAGAATCCTGGGCCCACACAGAAAAATGAACCTTTTCTTCACAACAGTGGAGTTTTATTTTGCTGTGGTAAAATCCACCACTGATTGCAAAAGCGTCTTCCATGTGTACTCTGGCTATATATTAAGACACATAATTCTAATTTTTGTTACCGATTCTGTTGTTGGATGTTAAGAAAACGTCATCAATGACAAAAATAATTCAGATGATCAGCACTCCTTAAGCTGATAACTTAAAATATGACATGAATTCCTCCGCTCTCTGTCAACTCCCTTTTTCGTGGCCTAACTCACCTTGAAACCAGGCCAAATTAGTGAAATTCCAGGAAATAAAAACCAGAATGTGCTCAGCAGCCACTGAGGGCTTTGAGGATGAAGGTTTGTGGTGTCGAGCAGGAAATCCCATTCCCAATCCCTCTCCCCAGGGCATCGCGGGCACGGACGTGGCCAAGGAGGCCTCGGACATCATCCTGACGGACGACAACTTCAGCAGCATCGTCAAGGCCGTCATGTGGGGCCGCAACGTCTACGACAGCATCTCCAAGTTCCTGCAGTTCCAGCTCACCGTCAACATCGTGGCCGTCATTGTGGCCTTCACGGGCGCCTGCATCACCCAGGTGAGCAACTCCTGCCGGGACCCTGCCGCGATCCTGCCCGGGATCCTGCCGGGATCCTACTGCGATCCTGCCACAGTCATGC
>VYZT01062028.1:0-136146 GCA_013400735.1 Pomatostomus ruficeps | reverse complement strand
CTTCCAGCCTGACCCACTCTGTGTCTGTGATCAGTCACTGCAGCCATGAGTCTCTGGCTAATGTAGCTGCATCCCCTGGGAGCTCAGAGTGCTGCTGGATGAGGCTGATGGCTTGGTGCACTTCCACACACAATCCTGCTCTCCCATTTTCCTGTGTTCCAAAATGCCATCCCCCCAGTCCAGGCAGAGCCCCGTGGCTGCAGGTGCAGTGAGCACTGTGCTGCCTCTCACAACTCACTGTTGTTGAGTGCAGGTGGACTCTGTGCAAAGTTAAATTTGACCTGAAAATCTCTCCCAAGTGTGTGCAAAATGCACTTTAGTGCAACTCTGTGGCCTGACCCTAAAAGGCCTTTCCTAAAAGCAAGATATACATATACAGTTTTTTTTAAGCATGGGTCACTTGCTGAATCGTTTCTTAAACCATAAATAAAAAGCATAGCACTTTAATGAACAAATAAATATGCAATAAAAAAGCACAGATTTTTTTTCCTAACCCATTCTCAGCAATGACAAAACCCACCTTCATTTTAATGTTTTTCCAAGGAAAATTGTCTGAAAGCAATATCAGTTGAAATAGATATTTTAATGGGAAGTATCAGACAAGCTTAATGAAAAGCAGGGACATTAGCTCAGCTTTCAGTATGCCAAGATGTTTGTACTCTTAACTTTCTTTGAGGGAAGAGTAGAAACTATAAAACAGTTTGCCAGCAACAGCAACTGCTGTTGGTCAGTTTTGGGGGCTGCTTCTTCCCCTCTATAGTGCACTAAGATCATTAGGGAAAAAAAACCCACAAGAGTGTAGTGATATTTGGCACAGCTGCACACGGGGAAGTCACTGTCTAATGCTTCCGTATGGGACTGCTGACACCCTGCAGATCCCGTGCAAAAAAAATCCAGCCATTTCTGGGGCTGTCTTTGTCACTCGGAGATTCCTGGCTGGATTGATGGTGTGGACACAGAGTCATCTTCCTCTAATTGTCCTGTTCCCACTGCCTGAGTGGTTTAGTCGTGGCTGCTTATGTTGACATGACATTTATCTTTCTCAAATGGATGCTGATACCACAAACAGATCTGTGCTGTTATTGATGAACTTGAGGAGGCAAAGTGGAGCCGTTGTGGAGAGCTTCTGTTTGGCCGGCTGTCCTGTCCAGGCCCCATCGGTAATGCACAGCTCAGCAGTAGTTCTGATGTTGGAGTGTGCTGCTGTGTATTAGTAGTACTTCTCATTTCTTTGTTTTGAGCATTTTGGACTCTTTGAAAGTGTTACTTAATGTGGTTTAAGAGTGTTACGAGATCAATACATGAACATTCTTGCATTACAGACGGGGAGTTTCAGGTCCATGCAAGTGAATCCCTGTGACCTCAGTATGTGTCTGTGGTACATTTTAGATCTGTGGAATTTCCTGATCTTTCCAGTAGCTTCTAGAAATCCAGAATATTTTTTCAAGGCTAGGCTACACTGCAGAGCAAGTGATTTCAGAAGCTGGAGTTTTCTGATGCCTGCAATTGTGTTCAGTAATTGCTTCAGTTCTCTGCAATACCTTTTGCTCCTTTCTCTTCCAAGCAATACATTTATAAAGAAAAGCATTCCTACTAACATATGTTAAACTAGGAACATTGTAAGATGAAATGAGATAGTAAAGGCATCTGTTTAACAACCTGGTTGCTTCCCTTTGTAGTTCACAACATAGAAACTTCCTGCCATCTTTACTTTTCCTTTGAAGATAGTTAATAAAGTTGGCTTGCAGAATACAAATACTTTCATTAAAACTGTGGTAGTTAACATTATCATTTCAGTTGATTACTAAGTTATAAACGCTACTGGAAGCCTACAGGGGAAAAATTCAAGATACACTGTATATGCAAAATACAGGAAATTATCTATTCTTTGCAGTACCCAAGAGACATCAAGGTGGTGATTTACCAAAGTGTTGGTTTTTGCTTTTGATTGTAGCCCAAGTCCTCTGAATTCATTAAGATTAAAAACAACTTGCTTAGCTGGCGTTTTATAGGTTACGTGGTACACTCTGCTCCAGGGTGTATCACTTAGTTTACTGGAGATGGTATTTTAATTTCTCTCTAGTTTATGTGCTTCTAAAGTTCACCGTTTCTTTTGCATTTTCAGGCGTGCTGGTGCTAAGAAAGCATCTGGAGAAAATAAGAGATTATATAGGACTAGGAATAGAGAAATTACTCACTAAAATATGGTGAAAATCCTGAGTAGCATTGCTTTTCTGGTCACATATTTTATTTTGTGCTAATGTCTTGCCTTTGTGGAATGCCCTTCTTTTAATAAGGTCTGTTGGGAATACAGTTGGCACCAGAGGATCACAGCAGAGGGTTATCAGGGGTCTTCACTGTAAGATTGTTCAGGATCTGGTAATTTAGCATGCTTAGAGATAAAGGTCAGCATTGACAAAGCTCTCATTGCAAAGGCCTTTGCACACCCTCACTGTTCAGAACTGGCTGCTGCAGCATCACCAGGGGCTTCCGCTGGGATTGCGAGGGAACCAGGCTCTCTGCCAGCTCCTTTACTGCCCGAGCTTCCACAGCATTGTCAGGCTCTGGAAGAGGCCCGTGCAGGCACTCTGGCTGTGCAGGGCAGGGTTTGAAGGAATTGCACCGTGCTGGCTGCCCTGTGACCTCACCAGACACAGCAGTAACCCCTGTTTGCTTATGGATAATCAAAGCTCTTGGCCTCGGGTGGGTGTTGCTGTCTGTGACCTTAATGCAAGGTTTTTCTTTCCCAATGAGTGGTAGAGAGTTTCCAAAAAATTTATTAAAAATAAATTAGTAGTTTTTCATCATAAACTGTGCTCTTCTAGACACGTTTCTGCTGTGATTGAGATAGGATCATCGAATCATTAAGTTTGGAACAGACCTCTAAGATCTCCAAGTCCAACCATCAACCTAATACCACCATCTTGTTCACCTCTGAACCATGTCCTCAAGTGCCATATCCACACATTTTTTGAACACTTACAGAGATGGTGACTTCACCACTTCCCCGTGCAGCCTGTTCCAATGCTTGGCAACCCTTTCCATAACAAAATTTTTTCCTAATATCCAATGTAAACCACCCCTGATGCAATTTGAAGCCATTTCCTCTCATCCTCTCACTTGTACCTGGGCGAAGAGACTGACACCCACCTCAGTTCAACCTCCTTTCTTTGTAGACAGCATATGTGGGTATCACTCATAAAACTGCTGGTCTTAGAAACAGTGCCCAAATAAAAATATTCAAGGTGGACTTTAATGTCATTGCTGTAGATAGCAGTGACTGCTGACTTACACAGTAACTTTCTAGATGATTCTGGTTCTAGGTACCTGGATTCTGTGAAGCCCTGTAGGAACACTTGCTTTTCATATACCCTGTATTATCTTTACTCAGCACTCACACCAACCCAGGTTATGATGTTTGAAGACAAGTCATTATAATTTCTGGGACATACTTCAGGGGGAGGATGCTCTTGGGTCATTAAATCTGGCTGTGCGTGGAGAGTGTTCTGCAGATATCAGTTAATCATAATGGTACATGATCTGCATGACAAAGTGCAATATAGGAGTTTATCTGGGGCTTCCCTGTTAAACTGGGAAAAGGCAGCTTTACAGTGCCATGCAAGCTCTGAATATTTGGTCTGGTTTCAGCTGTGAAGTTGGAGTTGCTTACCAGCACTGCCTTAAACTGGGGATTTTTGTAAGTGAATCTTTCCATAAAAAACTTTGTGTGATCACAGTCAATTAAAATTAATTTCTTCTTTTTCATGTCTTAACAGCTACAAGCTCAGTCCCTCTTTGACTGCTCTGATCCTGCTCAGCACCTTTTCTTCATGATCCTCATTCTCCTTCGTATGTTAAGTAAAGCCCCTTACTGGACATGAGGTGTTCAAGGCCAGGTTGGGCTTGGAGCAACCTGGTCTAGTGCAAGGTGTCCCTGCCCATGGCTGGAGGGGTGGAATGGTTTGATCTTTCAGGTCCCTTCCTACCCAAACCGTTCTCTGATTCTGTGATCTTCAGTGTCACAGCAGAAATGTGAAGTTGTGTCAAGCCATGGAGTGGTTTCAGTCGATGAGCTGAGCTGATGTGTAATAGATTGAGGCCATATTGTTCTGCGCTGGACAGGCAGTTTTGGTTTGATACTAACTCCAAGCCTCAGTTTCCAGCAGAGTTGACTTATCTTTTACTAACTTGAGGGTAACTAAGGCAGAGCTCTACAGAGAGTTTTGCCTCATCCAACTCCAGACAGATGAAACAGTAGTTCAAGCCAAACAATGGAGAATTCTGTCCAAGAGCTTGGAACTGAAAAGGTATTTATAAGTAGAGAAGTTAATGACTTTTTTTTTTTTAAAGATGTGATTGTTGAGTGCACCATAAGCTTGTAAAGGCAGATGACCCCAGCATGGCCAGAGGACTCTGCAGTGTTGGGGTGCTCGTTGTCCCTGGGTGGGTGGCAGTGCCTGGCCTGGAGCACGAGCTGCTGTCGAGCTGAGCGCGCTGCTGTCCCAGCCCCTGCAGCTGGGCCAGCACGAGCCAGGCTCACAAACCTGCCGTCCCAATTGAGTTAATCCATCTCCTGGCAGCAGAACTGGGTATGGGAGGGCCACCTGCGGGTCTGAGGTGAGGAAGGAAGTTACAGTTACCGTCCTAGGTATGTTCCAAGAGTGCCCTGCTCAGCCAGCGTGGCTGAAGCTGGCAGAGGATTTCCCTGCACAAGCGAGGCAGCTCTGTGGTGATGTTGATTCTCCAAGGTCACAGAGCAGGTTGATTTACTTTGACTGTGGCTCTGCTCCCAACATGCAGCAGTTTTCCTTCCATGTTTGTTTAATCCATCCAGCGTGATTAGGAAGATCAATTAAAAGACAAGAGAGCTTAATGCCATTCAGGGATTACCAGAAGCTCCACGTTTAGGGGAAGGAAAACAAACAAGTCAGTACAGGGAAAAAGCCCTTGGAACTGAGGAGGAGTGTCCTCAGTAGACCTGGTGAGACGAGAACTCTGAAAATGCAGTTTTTAAGGCACTTGAGCTCTTCCTTCCTCAGGGTCAGTTTTTCTTAAATCTTTCCCAGTGGATGTTTGTTCTCACAAGGACTCCTTCCCTGTTCTTTGCTGTCCTTAGTTAAACCTTATAACTAACCTCCTATCTAAAATTTCCTTCCCAAATTTAAGTCGCTCTTCCTTTCTCAGTGGCCATAAGAACAGATTAATTTTTCACAATGAACTTTGTGATATTTAAAGCAAGGTGTTGTGTCTTTCTTCTTTTTCTCTATTTTTTTTAGGCAGAGGAAAAACAAACCGAAGAAACCCTCTGGTTTTCCAGTCAGTCTCCCTTTTCTAGATCATGTTTTATAAACCTCTGGTTATGTCTGTTGCTCTTTCGGCTCTTTTGTCTGCTGCTTGTTTTGGTTTCTCTTCCATGGTTGTCTAGTGCAGTACGGAAAACTGAGCACCACTTTACGAGTCATGAGGGAAGGCTTTTACATCAGAGATTTGGGATGAGATGAGGCTCTCACACTTGCCTTAACATCATATATCATCTTACCCCGTGTCTGTACATGCTGTTCTCATTTTGCTGTAGCTGGTATAAAAGTCAGCAGAACCAAAGCCGGCCAAGGAACAGTACAAAATAAATAAGTGGAGAAATCTTTCAAATGTCTTTACTCTTTCTGTTAGGTTCTGGGGGAAATGGTTGTCAGATTTTACTCGAATCTATTTCTTTGCTTTAAGCAAATAATGTAGACTACTGTTTAAACACACCTCTTCATAACTGCTTGGAATTTTTCGTTTGGTATCTGAGCCTTAAAATTTTATGAAGCTTGAACTGAAATTATATGCAGTTGTTGGCTCTAATGCAGCAGTCAGCAATTTTTAATAAATAGTATTTGTTACAAAAGCTGAGACCTCCTTTTGACCTTTTCGTAGTAGGTCCTAAAATTTTGTACTTGGGAGGGACAGGAATAGGTGCTGAGTGTTCACATTTCTCCATAAGCAGAGAAGGAAGAAAGGGCTGTTATTTCTGGGTTTAGATACTTGAGAGGCTTTTTTCTTTTCGTTTTCTTACTTTTTTCTTTTTACATCAGTGAGGCCTCTGATAATCCAAGATGGACAAGGAGCTGAGTAGAAAAGCAGTATAGCAGCATATAACCTAAGGAGCTCTAGTAGTTAAGAGTCCAGTATCCAGACCAACTTAAAAATATTAAGTCCAATTCCCATTGTCTGAAGATTTGAAGAGCACTTAAATAATTAGGGTCTGACACTATAATAGGTATTAGACTTGAACTGGCTTGGTTAAAAGCTTTAAATTTTAAAATGCTTTATTATATCCAATACCTTAAGACAGTACACACATGAGGTGGGATTGAGCTACCTGGTGTTGGATAACAGTGTGTGAAGAGTTTGTGCTCCCATCACAGTCAGTGAAGAGCCCTTCAGGGGGGTGTTCAGTCTTGTCCCGAGGCCCTGTATCAGATGAGCCATGCCCTGGAGTTGCCAGTTCCTCTCCTGATGACAGAAAGGCCTCCTGTGACAAGCCCAGATGCTGATGTCTAAAGCCAAGCAAAATGAATCCCAGCTGAAGAGTGTAAAAGTGCGAGACCAACCCAGCAGGGCCACTGCTGCTGGTGCTGCTTGGAACATGGGGATAGTGCAGGGCTTGGGAGCCCAGTCCCTTTTCTGTGTGCTGGGGATAGTGCTGATAACTGTCTTTATGTCCTCAGGTACTCAGTGTTTAACATTTTATTAGAAAATTAGGCTGTTGAGAGATTATAGAATTGCAGAATGGTTTGGGTTGGAAGGGACCTTAAAGCTGATCCAGTCCCACTCCTCTGCCATGGGCAGGGACACCTTCCCCTATCCCAGGTTGCTCCAAGCCCCATCCAACCTGGCCTTGAACACTTTCAGAGATGGGGCAGCCACAGCTTCTCTGGGAATCCTGTGCCAGGGTCCCCTCCATCCTCACAGTAAAGAATAAGATCTTCTCTCAGGATGACAGAACACTGGAACTTCTCTAAATGGTCTTTTTTAGCCTGCTCTGAAGGGTGATATTGTGATGGGAGCTTCATTTCACACCGGCCATGCTCTGTTGTCTGTAATGCTGGGAGCAAGGTGGACAATTGATCTTTGTTACATTAGGCCTCTGTTCCAAACAAAATTCTGTTTGCTCGTGCATCCATCTATTCCATGATCTCGAAATGTCAGTGGCCATCAACACACATTTTTATCCAGCAAGCAGTAATTGGAAAATAGTTCATTGACCGCACAGCTGTATTTGTTGTTGCAGTAATAGCATATTATTTACCAGCGAAGACATTTAAAGCTTTCATACTTTTCCATCAGAGAGTATCCTCACAAATCCCTAATCTATTTATTTAATTTTCTCTAGATTTATATAAATATTGAAAAAGAGGCGCCTTTCTGTGTGCTTAAAGCACCTTGGGCATAGCTTAGGTCTACACTGCAAACAGAGTTTGAAAAGCGTAGCAGTCTGCATCTCTCTCCCCAGGAGCAAACTAGGCAGCTCAGAAAGTCAAATTTCTCTTTCACTCACCCATTAACAGTTTGCTCCCTTGACCATTCACTTTGTTTATCTCTGCACCACCAACTAAAACTGTTCTAAATGAGTGAAGAAATTGTTAAGGAGTAGGAGGGCACGTTCCAGGAACCTGCAGCTGTGTAACAGAGGGTACTTCAGTACAGTGGCAGTGGAAGGCTGATGAAATGCCCTTTGCAGTGGCTTGGTGTGTAAGACTCTGGTGGCTGGAGGTGTCTGGATGGCTGTAGTTGTCACTGTGAAGGGCAGATCCCTTCACAGTAGTTCCTTCCCGAAGGAGTTCAGTTTCATTGGTAATAAATGATATGTTGGGTAATTGTAGCAGTGAAAAGCTTCTGCTTTTTGGTTGATCATTGGTAATTTCTTTGTATGTGAGGACGTTCACCAGCAAAGCTTTGATTTTTAAAGAAACGAGGCAAGAGTTGGTGACTGAGACACTGGTTCTGAGTTAGCCTTTTATATGTTAACACTTGAGAAACTTACATATTCTCCTTCATCTCCTGCACTAATATATCATTAACTGTGGCAAAAATCAAAATCTGAGAAGTTTAATTCTTTTTTCTTGAGCTTGGCATTGGTCTGAATAAAAAGGATTTTTTTGGGGTTGTTTTTTTTTAAGGTAGTAGCATTAAAAAAACCTCAACAAGGAACTTTATGTCCCTGTTCAGAGGTGTGAGCTGCTGCACCTCTCCACAGTGTGCTCATGGTGGAGGCCTCTGTTCCTTCTTGGTTTCATAGGATCACAGAATGGCCTGGCCTGGAAGGGAACGTAAAGATCATCTCATTCCACCCCTTGCCATGGGCAGGGACACCTTCCACTATCCCAGGTTGCTCCAAGCCCCATCCAAGTCCAACCTGGCCTTGAACATTTCCAGAGATGGGGCAGCCGCAGCTTCCCTGGGCAACCTGTGCCAGGGCCTCACCACCCTCACAGGGAAGGATTTCTTCCAAGTATTTAATATAATTTAATCTTCATCTTTAGGTCATTTGTGATTGGGATTCAGTGTTAAAGATTTCTTTGATGCCCTCTTCCAGGCCTTAAACCTTCTGATGGCTACTTCCTGCTTTTTGCGCTCATTTAATTTTACCCTATGTGTAAAAATACACAAAGGCCTCTGTTACCTTTGCTATTTATAACTGTTTTATATAATATTTTGACATGTTAACATGAATATGTTCAATTATTGGCATTGTGTCCCAGTTGGCAGAATTTTGTAATTTGTGTCACTTGTCTGTTTATGGATTTTGTCTGGATTATGGTTTGAGAGATGTGTTATGTCTGTTATAAGGGTTTTAATCCAGAAGTCTAGGTTGTTGTAAAATGTGCAGTACAATTTCGTTAATAGAAATCAAAGAACTCAATCAACTCAACACATTTCCACAGATACATTTTTACTACTTTTTTTTTTTCCTCTTGACTTCTGAGTTGTGGATAGCTGAAACAACTCTTGGGTTCCTTCTGGCAGATCAACAGAGGCCACATGACCACTGAAGCCAAGAGGGCTGCCAAGATGGAGAAGAAGCTGAAGATCCTGCTCGGAGGTTACCAGTCCCGAGCAATGGGGCTCATCAAGCAGCTGAATGACCTGTGGGACCAGATCGAGCAGGCCCACCTGGAGCTGCGCACCTTCGAGGAGCTGAAGAAGCACGAGGATGCTGCCATCCCTCGGAGACTGGAGGTGAGATTCCAAAATCCAGCACCTGAGGTCAGACACAGGCACCTCGTGGCAAAGATGTTTTTACAAGGCACGAGCTCTGGGCTTCACAGCCTGAGTTGGTGTCAAGTTTTTAATGTTCTCTTTAAAAGATGCTTTTGGCTGTTACCAGATTCATCTGCCGTTTACTTCAGTTCAAAGGTTCTGTGATACACATATTAGAGGCTGGGACTAATCTGGCAGTGTGTTCTTTAACTTTGGGGGTTTTTTATTTCCTTGTGTGGTTTGTTTTATACGTCTTCTGCAATGAGTATCAGCAGAAGTTCCATCCCGCCCTTAATTTGGCTTGTTTTGGTTTTAATTACTATTAGAACTTTGGGTAAATGTAAACTTTGTCTAAAATCTCCTTCTTCTTTAAAAGTGAGTGGACTAAATGCTGGTATATACCTGAAATCACTGCCTTGGAGCCACTTTTCTCAGTTTAAGGATCTCCAGGATATTCTTTTGTTCAACTAATGAGACAACCCTTAATCAAGACTCGGGTTTGAACCAGTGCCAGCCTTTCTTTTCAAGGAATAAGTTTTCACCTGAGCACAGTTTTTATTGTAATGTATTTTTCCTCCAGACAGAGGCTTCCATTGAGGCTTAGATATTTTCAACCACTTGCTATAAAAAAGATAAAATATATCAGTTCTTAAAACTGATTTTGTGAAGGTGGTTTAGAAATGCTGATAGATGTGTCTACAAACTCAGAAGTGATAAATTGATTTAGTGAAAGATAACAGTTAAAACATCTGAAATCACTTGATAGCTACTAATAGCACCTGTTTTTAGTAAATGGCAAGGTTCCAATTTGAAATCTCTCCTTTTGAAGCATTTAATCTTAGCTGCTGTCAAAAACAGGGTGAGATACCTGACACATTTGCAGTGATTCTTGATAGTTCACATCAGCTGAGTTTTTTTACATTTATATTTAAAGTAAGTCTTGTTAGCATTGTCCTGTCTTAATTCTGAGCTCTTCCTCTGGAGGAGCTAAAATACAGCCTGTGGTAATGATCTGCATGGGTGTGGCTGGTGGAAAACTGACTGGTTGCTTAATGATGTTTTCCTTACAGTGTCTGAAAGAAGATGTGCAGCGACAGCAGGAGAGAGAAAAGGAGCTCCAGCAGAGATTTGCTGACTTCATGTTGGATAAAGAGACTTTTCAAGCAAAGTATTAAAGCACGAGATTCCATCTGTCACTCATGTAACGTTTTTAAAGCGTGCAGATCCTTCTCCAGCAGTTTTTGCCAGCAGTTGCAGAAATCAAGTGTAGTCTGCTGTTTGCATCTTGTCAAGTTTTGTTCCTTCAATGGACTATTCCAACTGCTCTAGGTGTGGATAGCTCTGGCCAGTGTTAAAAATGGGATTGAAATGTCCAGAATTTTATTGAAAGAAAAGAAAAATCACTCTGGTATGCTTCTAGCCATGTCTTCATTTGCTAGGGTTATCACATTATTCCTAGTGTTTTATCAGTCTTAAGCCCTGTAAGATACACACCTGCAGAATAATGTCTTTTGAATAAACCTGGAATGTTAAAAAGCAATCAAGTAATAATGTCTGTCTTTTAACTGAAACTGGATCTTCACATAGCCCAGCCCTACTTTGTGTTTCTGGTCTTTGCTTTCCCCTGCTGCTGCCTTCATTTTCCATGACTGATTTGTAATAGGAATTACCTGTGCAGGATGGTTGTTGGCCAGCTAATAAATACCGTGTTCCCAGCTCTGCTCTGTGCATGTGAGTAGACACTCCCAGCTTCATCAAGGTGCTCTAATGGTCATACTGGCATAACCTCCCCATCCTGGGACAGGGTAGGGGTACGTTTTGTAAAGACACCCAGCACGGCCTGATGGAACCATAGATTTCAGCAGAAAATGTGCTGTTAAATTTTCTAAGTATCATTTTTTACAAATCACCTGCTTTGTTGCCCATGGTGTGGGATGAGAAAGAAGCTCCCTGTTTGCCGCTCCTCTCCCTTCACCACATCCCAACAGGATTTAATTGTGTCATTGCTTTGTCCTGAAGGGTAAGGCTGGAATTAGGAAAAGGCAGGAATGCACTATTTCCTATTCTTTGAATTTCCTAAATTTCATCCAAAATCTTCATCTACTGTTTAGTCAGACTAAGAACCATAGAATGGTTTGGGTTGGAAGAAACCTCAAAGATCCTCTTGTTCCAACCCCCTGCCCTGGGCAGGGACCTTCCACTATCCCAGGTTGCTCCAAGCCCTGTCCAGCCTGGTCTTGAGCAATTCCAGGGATGAGGCAGGCACAGCTTCTCTGGCCAGCCTGTGCCAGGGCCTCCCCACCCTCACAAGGAAGAATTTCTCCCTCACATCAAACCTAACCCTATGCTCAGTTGGAAGCCATTCCCCCTTGTCCTGCCACTCTGGCTCCTGACAAAAGGTCCCTGTCCAGCTTCCCTGCCTGCCCCCTTTGAATACTGAAGGTCTCTGTGGGGTCTCCACAAAAGCTTCTCCAGGCTGAGCAGCCCAGCTCTCCCAGCCTGTCCCCACAGGCCCCATCGTGGCTTCCTCTGCATCTGCTCCAACTGTTCCTTGTCCTTCCTACATTGGCCCCCAGGGCTGGAGGCAGCTCTGCAGGTGGGGTCTCACCACCCAGCTCCTGTTGAGCTTTTGTCAATACTTGGGTTAAGATGTTACTGCTTAAAATTTTGTCACCTACTCCCAGTGCTTTTAATACAGGCATTGGCCAGAGCCAGGGATCTCACTGGAGTTTTCTATCAAAATCCGATTTTTCTAAAAATAAAAATAGGCTTTCTCGTGTTTGTTTCTGTGGAAGTGTTCATGGAACTTCTTCAGGGATCTATCGTACTTCCAGCTCCTACACTTTGGGTCTTTTGAGCTGTTGCTTGTCAAAAGGCACAGGGAAAAAGGCAAAACTGTTATTAACAGCACAAAATTCAGCAAATAAATACATCCAGTAACATGCATTGTGCAATTTTGCTTGGATATATTTGAAATTTAAATGGGGATTTTCCTGTCTGGAATTTTACCAGATTACAATGCCACTCTGTTTAGGCCTTGGGAATGTTCCTGGGGAACACTGTCAGGGTTGTGCTCGTGTAGCTCTGTCAATGGCATCCACGGAGATCAATGATTATCAGATTTTTTGAAAGTAACCTGGCTGAGTTCTGATCACTGACAGGAGTAGGGACACGCAGCCAGCCTTGGAATATCTTTCCCTTTACTCACCAGGACATCATTCTTCTGAAGTATTAATGCAATTATAGACTACATTCTTCCAGAAATGTGTTAAATATTTAACTAAGCCAGAACACATCTGGAACAAAGTATTAAGCATCAATCTTGTAGCATATGGGGTATTTTAGCTTGGATGGTTATACCCAAAAGGAAAAATCATGGCATATCATGTCAGTGCTTGTGGTTGTGTGGTAGCTGGAGATATTAACAGAGAAACCCTTGTAGGTTTACCAAGACCACAACTACAATTGTTTCCTTTCTTTTTAGGGCTGCAGCAGAGCCTCTTTGATGTGCCCTGTATTTTTGACAGCTTCGGCGCTAGACATGTATTCAAACACTGACTTAAGTAGTTTTAATGACAAATTTAGAAGGACTGATTGGTCACAAAAGCCTTTTCTTTATTGAAATGCATGCAATTAACCGGTCATTAACTGCAGCAGGGAAGCATGTGTGGTGTGCAAAGCAGCAGGTACGAGGTGGTTGTGTTTGAGAAGTACCTGCAGGAGGTTTGCTCAGTGATTTCTGCAGTACAGTTTGTTCACACAGCACAGAAGTTCACAGTTTTCCCTGTCTTTAGTCAGAGTTTTTGTCCTGAAGTTTCTGTCTCAGTAATGAAAGAAAACCAATAAAGTCTCTTTCCTTATTTCTAGTTTGGTTGTGCCCTGCTTTAGCTTTGTACCTGCCATGAGCTGCCTGCTCTAAGGCAGCCAATCATAGATCTGCTGGAATTATCCCAAAAACTTCACGCGGGGTGCTCTGTGCATTTGTCGGTTCCAGAGGGGTGTGAATGGAGCAGCAGA
The DNA here is from genome assembly GCA_013400735.1 of Pomatostomus ruficeps. NCBI lineage: Eukaryota > Metazoa > Chordata > Aves > Passeriformes > Timaliidae > Pomatostomus > Pomatostomus ruficeps. The sequence continues at coordinate 122,883 of VYZT01062028.1, read as the reverse complement.
GCCTGGCTGGAACATCCTGAGGTCATTCAGGTGTGGGATCTTAGACTGGAGTGCTTAGGAAATTCATCCAACCAAATCTGGATGCTGGTAGATGTCAGTGCTTCCAGCCGCGGGTGATGATGGAGCTTGGGCTTGCCAGATCTATTTCTTGGGTTTAGGCCCAGTTTATGTCCTGAACAACACTCCCTGAATCTCTTTCTAAATTGCTTTGTAGCTGAATACAGATGTTTGGTGGACACAAGAGTGACCAGCACACCTTGACACCAAATTTTTGTTCTAAATTTCTGAAGCCAGCCACTGATTTGGTCTTTCTTTCCAAGAGCAATAATAAGTATAACCACAAACAATGCAAACTCGTGAACACTTCACTACAGTGGGCAAACTCTAACCTGACTGACAGAGGTGGGATGGGGGTTGTGCTGTGTGTGTTAACAATTATTTTGAGAATTATTTAATGTTCTCCCCGAGAAATTCCTCCATTTCCATTCAGCATGCCAAGATATATCTGCAAGCCTTTAAATAATTTCAGCTGATGATTTTCCTCCCTTCCTTGGAATCAGACTTGGCATTTACATATTGGATCAATCCCATAGCTGGAGCCTGCTTCAAAGGCCGTGCAGTTGATAAGGCTGTCATTTACTTCAGTTGAGTTGGATTCAGGTACCTGGGAAGGCCAAGGGGATTAAATTATAACAGCTGGGTGTCTCATCCATACCCAGCAGGTGACAGAGATCATGAGCTCGAGGTGAGGGGGAGACTCCTCAAAGGCACAGGAGGTTCCCTGTGCAAAATCCAACAGAGCTGGAGCCGGCACTTCCAAACACAGCAAATCTCCAGGGAAATGAGCGCTGTGTAATGCTGTAATCAGTCTCAGCAGCCACCAGTGGCCAAGACTCACCAGAGCTCTCTGGCTGCCTTACAAAGAGACTTCCAGCACCAACAGGAGCATCTTGTCTTTGCCTGTTGCTGCTTGTTTGGCTTTTGCACCCTTGCTTGCTGGGACAAGCATTGGGGCAGCACATTTGGGTTAAAATGTGTTAATCCAGCTTGGTTGTCCAACCCCCTGTACAGGGGAGACATGAGCTGGGCCACACTTCCAGGCAGGAAGTGCAAGTGAAGGTGGAAGTGGGGCAGAACAGCGCATCCAAAGAGGGGCAGTGAAGCTGGCGAAGCTGAGCACCAGGAGCAGCTGAGGGAGCTGGGGGGCTCAGCCAGGAGAAAAGGAGGCTCAGGAGGGATCTTCTCCCTCTCTGCAACTCCCTGACAGGAAGGTGCAGCCAGGTGGGGGTCAGGCTCTTCTCCCTGGTAACCAGTGATAGGGCAAGAGGAAATGACCTCAAATTGCGTCAAGGGAGGATTAGATTGGATATTTGAAAAAATTTCTTCACTGGAAGGGTGGTCAGGCATTGGAACAGGCTGCACGGGGAAGTGGTGCAGCCATCACCCCTGAAAGTGTTCAAAAACCATGTAGGTGTGGTGCTTAGAGACGTGGTTTAGGGTTGGGCTTGGCAGTGCTGGGTTAATGTCTGGACTTGATGATCTGAGAGATCTTTTCTGACCTTAATGATTCTGTGATTGCCTCTGTCAGAGGATGTCCCACTTCATTGTCCGCCTAAAGCGAGTGTGAAACATGGGCTGCCGTGCTCCAAGGCCAGTAGCTGACATGAGGTAACTGCCCACAATTAGGTCCTCTGACAGACTCGGCTGGATCTGCATCCCTGATGCAAACGCTGGAGATTCATTGTTTTTTGTCATCATGGCCTGAACATAGATTTCTAAATAAAATGCATCAAAACCCATGTCTGAACTTTTGTTTTGGCTGCAAACTTGCTAACAGTATCATAAACCAGTGTGTGAACTTTGGCTTGCCTTCAGTATCCTCGGTCAGTGATGTTGTTGGAGAAGACAGATCATTGTGGTCTGGACTTAATCTGCCTCACATTCATCTCTGGAATCCAGCTCGCAGTTATCTTCCATAATGTGGGTTCAAAGCAACACCTGCCTCCCAAGCAGGATTTAAAAGTGGAGTATCAAATAGCATTTCCCCCTTCTTCCTAGCAGAGTTAAAATGTGAAGGCAAAGTGTCCCTGTAACCGATTCCAGACCCGGGCTCTCTGCCTTGCCAGGGCTCCAGCTTCTACCTTTCCTTCCCAGCACAAAATACCTGGTTCTGCTGATCTTCAAGACTTGCACTGACATTAGGAGTGAGATCAGCCCCTGAAATTACTTCAAAAGACACATTTGACACCTATCTAAGCCAATGCAGCCCTGTATCTCCACTAAGTACACACAGCTCCCTCACCCTTTAAAAGCTCCACACTAAGGACTTTTGAGACTTAAATAGTTTTGAAGCAAAGTGGAGTAGGAGTGGATGAAGAAAGAGGAGCTTCACTTTTTTGGTTGCATGCGGGCCCTTAGGTGAGTCAGCTCCCCTCCAGCAAGCCTCATTAGCTTTTTTATGTATTTAAATGAGGTGGCTTTCCCCAATTCCTGCTGCCTCAGGCGTGACTGTGATGCACCCAGTAGGTGAAAAGGTAAAGAAGTGGGTATGAGCAGCGTTTTACAGCATCGCTGCTGCTGCCGCTGTGATTACTCATAGCGGGTTTGATTGTTTGCCAGTTGATGGGGGTGTTGTATGGGTTTACTGTAATTTATTGAGATGCCTTAGTGTCAGGGTTAGGAAAATCTTGCTTTCAACTCGGAGGTTTTTCACGTATCAGATCAGACAGGGTCTGCCTCATTCGATGACTTTCAGGTTTCCAAGTTACAGCCATGGTGCTGATGTGTTTGGATTCCTCAAGGATTCCTCAAAGGAAATGCAAGTACGTCTTTTAGGATCATTTATGTGCATCGAAAGCATTTACGAATTGCAATGCAAGGAAACACAGACTATTTTATTATTTATTCAGTTCATACATCAGATCTTTTGCCAAGTACATGCTACTGGTAAATGCCTCACAGGATCAGACAGATGTGTGTGTCAGGTTCCTCTCTTCTCCTCCCTCTCCCTCTCCTCTCACAGGACAGAAACGTGGGGTCTTTTTTGTGTAATTATCAGGCCAGTAGCATTTTAAAGTGCATTGTGCAGCTTAGGTGAAACTGTGACCCCAGTGAGTTCAATGTGAGATTTGGCTTCAGCTTCAATGGAGCTGAGATTTCCTTTCCTCTCCTCTCCTGTCTATATTTGATGATCCTTTCTGTCAGGAGAAGAAAGAGATCCTCTTTTGAAAAATAGTCATGGATGCTTCATAAAGCTGAATGAGCCAGCCAGGATTACGTTTTTAGCTCTACAGCCAGCAAAATCTATTCCAGAACTAATTCTGATTAAAAGAATCCACTGGTTGAACCTCAGACACAAAGGCACCCCTGGAGTAATTCAAATGTATGATATATTTATTTTTTTAAAAACCTAATTATTGCATTGATCTTTGTAATATCTGGCTCATTGATTTCAAAGCTGTCTCTCTCTTATCTATAATTGTTCATGAATTATCTTAGGGCTTGGGCAGGACCATCACTGTAATTGGGTCTTAAAAAAAAGAGTGAGTTTACTGACCACATTAATTAAGCTCCACGGCAGACCATAAAATAACTGTAAATATAAGTTAAATTATTCCTTAGATTGTCTTCCCCCACTTTTTTTTTTCTTAATTCTGACTCAACCAAATCAATCTCTAGTGCTTTTCTCTCTTTGATCTGTGCTCCTGCCAAGAACTTCCAAGGGTCTGGGAAGAGATAGGGTCTTTCATTAGACCGTATAGGTGGAGAACACAGATATTTACAAAGCGCTGAACTCTGAAACTCACCTCCCTCTTCCAGCTGGTTTATTCAAAGATATTCTCCCTTCAAACTGCTGCTTCTACATCCTTAGCTCGTCCTGGCTCCAAACAGTGACCTCAAGGATTTTTGTTCCCTATTTTCTTGGTGCTTTAGTTGAAAAGAGACGGTGCTGCTCACCTTGCTTCAAGGGTAGAAGAAAACAGGACAAAACCAGGAGCAGCAGTTTGGTGGGAACACCCACGAGGTGTTTTCAGCCCCACAATGAATGGCTGGTCGTTGCTTTGGAGGGCCCCGAGCAGTTTCTGTCCCCGTTGCAGCTGATGTTCACTCACACAACTCTGTCATTTCCCTGTGACAAAGGGCCCTTCCCGGGGAGATGCCAAACCTTCCTCCCTGTCCTGGATTGGAAGGTCCAGACCTTCAGTCACATTTTTGCCAGTCCCAGAGATCAACCACCCGGCATCGCTGTGTTGCTTGGAAAGCACCCAAATTTTGGTGAAGGAAGAATTTTTTGGCCCTGGCTTCCTGCCTGGTCCCTAGATAGGAAGGTGGGAGTAGCTGGCCATTCTCTGTCTCGTGGAAGGATTATACAGCAGGCAAAAAATTTGTATTTTCTATATTTTATTATAACACATCCTATGGATTTTATAGAATCATGGATTTGTTAAGGCTGGGAAAAACCTCTAAGATCATCAAGTCCAACCATTAACCCAGCACCACAATTGTGTTCACCACTAAACCATGTCCTTAAGTGCCACATCCACACAATTTTTGAACACTTCCAGGGATGGTGACTCTACCACTTTCCAAGGCAGCCTATTCCAGTGTTTAACCACTCTTTTTATAAAGAAATTTTCCCAAATGCCTAATCTATACCTCCCCTGTTGCAACTTGAGGCCATTTTATTCTGTCATTCTTAATAATGGCAATGTTACCAAAGTCCAGAAGAAAAAAAAGAGAGGTCCTTGAACCTACAATCTATATAAAAGATCCCACCTAATCCTAAATCACATTAAGCTGGCGGTGAACCTAATCATGTGGGCAGGGATAGAACAGTGAATTTGATTTCCTAGCAGGTCCTGTAATGTGTTGTTAGCAGCAAAACAACCCCTCCAGCTCTGTGTTTAACTTCCTTTCACTGCAGATGCCTTTTGGTTAACAGCAAGGATCTGATTTAATTTTACAGTTACCCGGTGACCACAGGACGTGGCTTGTGCATCACCAGAGAATGCACAGACGTCTGCCTGCTTCCCCCTCTTCCAGCAGGAGCGAGGCATCGCAGGAGCGCCGCCAAGCCCGTGTGGCTGTGCCTGAAATTGGGAAAACTGCTGAATCAGCCAGAAGGACAAGGGTTCAGGCAGGAGCTGGGGACAGGCTGACACATGTTCTTGGAAGCAGCAAGCAAAGAGTGACCACAAATAGTGGCGTGGCCAGGAGAGGTCGAGAGATGTCAGCTGGGTGGGAGGCACCTTCCTACCTACCAGGACAGTGGTTTGCATCTTCCCCAGGAGAGGAGGAGGAGGGGCAGGCACTGATTTCCTCTCTGGTCACCAGTGACAGCACCTGAGGGAATGGCTTGAATTGTGCCAGGGGAGGTTTAGGTGGGATATCAAGAAAAGGTTCCTCACTCAGAGGATGGCTGGGCACTGGAACAGGTTTCCCAGGGCAGTGGTCACAGCACCGAGCCTGTCAGAGCTCAATGAGAATTTGGACAAGGCTCTCAGGCACAGGGTGGGCTCCAAAGCCAGGCTCAGGCAAGTGCTTCAGAAGGCAGTTGGCAGCACGGATCAGCCTTTCCCCACCCATGCCCTTGGTTGGGGGAGCAGGAGCCCAGGAACAGCTGCACAGCGGCTGAGAGGCTGTCACAGCACACAGCTGGAAGCAGTTTTCCTGCCGAGCCTCAGCGCAGCTTCCAAGCCCCAGGGTGGAAGGAGGATGCTGCAGGGAAGCAGGGCAAGGCGGAGGAAGGGAGGGAGACAAGGAGCTGTAATGAAGTGCACACATGTGCATGTGTGAGGGAACGACCTGACACGCAAGACTTGTGCCAGCAAAATTAGAAAAAAATAATAAAAAGTGAGTCCTGATGCTTCTCTGCTCATATAACACATACAGGGCTGACCTCAGATGCCTTCTGTCTGGCATCACCACACTCCCAGACATGATGGGACTCAGGTGACGTATTTGGTCTTTGGCCATCTCTGGCTCAAGCTCCTCAACAGAGAACTTGGCCCAATAAAAGAAAAGGGAAGGGACGGGCTGGAAGAGACTCATCATCATTATAACTCTCTGCTGCTGAGCAGTGCCTGGACCAGGAGCTGCCCAATTTTGCACTGTAGCAATAAGGCACTCAACTCTTCTTCACCTCTTCCCAGGCCAGACAGACAGGAGCACTTCAAGGAAGAGGTTGGGAGGCTTCAGTTGGACTTGTCTTTGTTTATTACATCCAGTCACTGTTAAATGAAAAATATCTGGGCAGTCCTTGGGCTTGGGTGTGGAGTCCAGAGCTGTTCCCTGCTTGCTGGCTGCTCCTCTGAGGTCACAGGGAGCTGTGCAGGGCATGGCCACATCTGGAGCAGCTGAGGGCACTGGGTCTGTTCAGCCTGGAGGAGACTGAGGGGAGACCTCACTGCAGTTACAGCTTCCTGTGAGGGGAAGCGGAGGGGCAGGCACTGATCTCTGCTCTGTGGTGACAGTGACAGGACCCCAGGGAATGGCCTGAAGCTGAGTCAGGGCAGGTTTAGGTTGGGCATTAGGGAAAGGTTCTTCACCCAGAGGGTGGCTGGGCACTGGAACAGGCTCCCCAGGGCAGTGGTCACAGCACCAACCCTGAAAGAGCTCGAGGAGCATTTGGACAATGCTCTCAGGCTCAGGGGGGGATTGTTGGGTTTGTCCTGTGCGGGGACAAAAGCTGGACTCAATGATCCTTGTGGGCCCCTTCCAGCTCAGGATATTCTATGGTTCCGTGATCTGTGCCAGGAAACTAAACCACACCTATCCCAGTCTCTTGCATGGAGTATGTCCATGACCTTATTAAATTCGTTCTCCCAGGATGATGACTATGTCAGAAATTTGCCCTGGCCCCTGCTAACGTCTGAGGAAACCTTAGGAATCCATGATGCAAAGACAGCACACAATACAGACCCCGGCTCCAGCACACTGCTGACACTTGTACATCATATTCGTGTATTTCATGCTTGCTACAGCACATCCTGTGGATTTTAAAGAATCACTGAATCACTAAGGCTGGAGAGGACCTCTAAAATCACCAAATCCAACCACCAACCCCACACCACAATCATGTTCACCACTAAACCATGTCGCTAAGTGCCACATCCACACAATTTCTGAACACTTCCAGGGATGGTGGCTGCACCACTGCCCTGGGCAGTCTGTTCCAGTGTCTGACCACCCTTTCTATGAAGAAATTTTTCTGAATGTCTAATCTAAACCTTCCCTGGTGCAACTTGAGGCCATTTCCTCTTGTCCTGTCTCTGGTTCTCTGGCAGCAGAGCCCAGCCCCCACCTGGCTGTACCCTCCTGTCAGGGAGTTGTGCAGAGCCAGAAGGTCTCCCCTGAGCCTCCTTTTCTCCAGGCTGAGCCCCCCCAGCTCCCTCAGCTGCTCCTCAGCAGACTTGAGCTCCAGACCCTTCCCCAGCTCTGTTCCCTTCTCTGGACACACTCCAGCCCCCCAGTGTCTGTCTTGTCATGAGGGGCCCAAAACTGGACCCAGGGTTCGAGGTGTGGCCTCCCCAGAGCTGAGGTTGTGTCTCTGCCCTGCAGCCAGATCTGCTGATGTACGCAAACCCTTCCCAGCTCCATCCAGGAACGCTCCATTTCCAGCCTGCAGCGGGACACCCTCCCCTGAACCACGTCTGCTGTGCCCAAAGGCCGTGCTGGGCACTGCCTGCCCTGGCTGTGCCAACACCACAGAGGGACCAAAGACAGCGTCAGGTTGTTTCTCAAAATCACATCTCTTCTTCTACGTTGAGGCTAGAAAATGGCAAATGGGATGCAGGATTTGGCTCCACAGTGTTCACTCCTGTCATGACTCATGACTTATTTTTATCTTTTTTGTAACAGAACAAATAGCTGCAGTAATTAATCTCTGTCTGTTCTGACAATGGCCTGGCCAAAACACATTATGTTTTTGCAGACAGTGTAAGAAGAGAAGCACAAAAACATCATGTGTGTGAGTCAGTATTTTAAATATTTTCCTTAGGTTTTCTTTTTTACATGCTTTAAAATACGCTTATGTACTGCATTCAGTGTATTAAATAAAGTTAAAAGGAGCAACAAGTGCTGTTACACAGGTTAGCTGCACAGATATAAATCTCTGTTTTGAAGCTCAACCACAAGATCTAATCAAATCATGGCAACGGCAAAATTAATTTGAGTCTTTTCAAGAGGATCCAATCCCAGTGGAGGATTTCACTCTGCCAAGCTCCTTCCAACTTTATAGGATGATAATTATTTCTGCAGAAAGAAATGTTGCAATCAAACACTGCCCCAACAGTACTTTTGTTTTCTGCAGAGCTGGTTGAGCAATGAAAAGATTTATTAGTGGAGAATGTATTAACAAGGAATTTGTGGAGAAACAACCAAAAACCCAGTGAGTGGAATTTCCACGAAGTATCTCCGGGGTGTGAGTTTGCCAAGCACACAGTTTGCAGATGCCCAGTGCTCCCCGTGGAGTAACAACCATACCCCAAACTCTGTAAACAAGTATTTTTGCCACCCAGAATGCCCACGGGAAATACCAGTTTACAGCAGAATCACAGAATCACAGAATCACAGAATGGTTTGGGGTGGAAGGGACTTTAAAGATCACCCCATTCCAACCCCTGCCATGGACAGGGACACCTTCCACTAGACCAGGTTGCTCCAAGCCCCATCCAACCTGGCCTTGAATAATCCGGATCTACAGACCCCAATTCATCTGTGAGCCCAAAGGAGCAAGAACTTCATCCTCCGAGTTCAGGCTGCCCCTAATTGTTGGCTGAACTAAAAAACTGCTCATGCCATAAGTGTAAATTATGGTTTCTTGTCCCTGCCTATGAAGCTGCACGTTCTCATGGCCAAGAGGATACGGGCCAGACAAGCCTGTCTTGTCAGCTTGCCGCTTGGGACAGCCTCTCGTGGGACTTACACAAACACACACTAAAATAAGCAACGTCCATTTTCCATACCCATTGCTCACTAGTCACGTACTATCTGAGCAGCCCTGCCATCCTCTTATTTAACAGAGTTTTCCTTGCCATGATCCATGAGATAAGACAATAATTAGACTTGTCCTTAATTGCTTGAATTCTGTTGCCCAATAGGACATTTGTGTAACATCATCATGTTTGAGATCTCGGGGAAAAAGAATCTTCCAAGTCTCATGTAGCAGTAAATGTGATGCTTCTCTTCCTTCAGACTTTGTAAAAATGAGAGGAAAGCTTGTTTCTGGCATTAATTAAGCCATCCATTTTTGTTTATCAAATCAAATAATATTTTCTGAAGCTGTCTTTTTTTCCCACCTGTGGGGAAAAAGATGCAGGCTACACATCCAAGTTCTTCCACTGCCAGGGCATCTGTATTTGTGTTGAAGATAAACAGGAGACAAATTTCTCTTCTTTTCAATTTACAGAGAGTTTGGATTGATGTGTTTTCTGGAGTTTCATGGAACTGGTGTGTTTGATAGAATTCGGGAGATATTTTTGAACCGTTAAAGGAAAATACACAAGTATTTCCTGAATTTGTTTCTTCTTATCCCATAGTTTACATGAACTGTTCAGCAAAGGGAAGCAAAAGCTGAGCTTCAACCAAACCCAGACCAAAGCAGAGCTTCTGGTAGAAACCATGTTGGGATTAAATGATTTCCTTTGGTTTCCATCCAAAACCAAGCTGAACGTGGATTTCTGGGTTGAGTTTCACTTTGAATTTTTGGTTTTATTCAGTTATGAAGAATTAAGTGAAACTTGGGAGGTTCAAACCCTCATTGAATGATCCTGAAAAACGATCTGCAAAACCCCTTACTATGGAGTCCAATTTCATACCTTTGATCTCTGTGGATGCTGGGAGCAGCACCAGTGTCTCTTCCAACCTATAAAACACAGGCCAGTGAAGCCACTACATTTTGTTTTTATGTAGAGACTTAGCTATCCAAGAGCCAATATCCAATACCAGTCATCACCCTGGGCCAATGGGAGAGCAGGAAATCCCAGATTTTGCCCTTCTCCCAGACAGAACCCATCAAAGCCATCAGGTACCACCCTGAGCATGCCAAGATCCTACTGACAAACACAGAGGAACGCAGCTAAGGGTCTTACTGACGTTTACCCTGGGAAGAGGAAAGCATTTACCTTCCTCAGCTCCCAGCCTGTGCTGGAATCACAGGCAATGCTCTTTGGGCTCCCCAGCATGGTCAGGATGACCCACGAGATCCCAGTTATGTAGTGCAGCTGTCCCTGAGCAGCCCATCCCACCTGACAGGAGCAAGAGGGCAACCACGGAGCTGGTGGCCATTCAAGTAATGAGCATTTTATTTCTGCTGATCTACCCACCTACATATTGGGGTGTAATCCCATGTGTGCCACCTTTGGCAGGAGAGATGACCAAGAGCTTCCTGCCCCACCATTTTGAATCTTCACAGTTTGTTCTTTCATTGGAGTTTTTTCCATGATCTGACTTCAATTCTGACCCACACGAGGTGGTATGATGAAGCTGGGGAGGGGGTAATTGCATCACAGGCTGAGAAGCTTTTGGGGAGGAAGAAGCCTTTGAAGCTACTGTCTCTCCCAAAATACCCTCAGGTACTCCGGCTGGACCCTCCTATGGATGTGTGACACATGTCTCCCACTTCAGTCATCTTTATGGAGCACGTATTTCCTGCTCCCTCGTGTTTTTATTTTCTTCTCCCTCTTCAAATACTTCCTGCCTTTGGCTGTCTGTGACTGAACTCCCTGGAGCCTTAATAGCCTTGGAACCTCTCCACTTCTATAACTTGATTTTACTATTTAGGAGAAAGTTTAATTCATCCTCCCAAACCAGAAAGAGAATAAAGGGCAGGAAGAAAAATCCTATTCACCCACCAGCAAAGGAGCAAGATACAAAAAGACAAGATTATTCTCATTCAGCTATTCCTGGCTTTGGAGTGCATTTCATTTCACTGTCTGCACAGGCCTTTGTAGCCACCATCTGATTGAACATTACTTATACTGCATATTATAGGCACTAATGAGAAAATTATTCTAAATTGCCCCTAGGGATGGTTATGATTAAACTATTTGCCTTTGCTTCCTCTAGTAAATTAAAGCAACCAAAAGAAAGAGGGAAAAAAAAAAAAAAGAGGTTTAATCTGGAAAGCAGTCAGAATAACGGTTTGGTAAAGTTTCTGAATTCCTAGGAACATTTTTACCCCTAACCTGGCGATGAGCTGTGTACTTCATGCTGCAATTTGAAGCTAAAGCTGTGACAAATATGTGACACGGGGAAGTGTTTTGGAGGGCTGAACTGGGCACGATTTTCTGTGTTGTCAACCAGTTCGAAGCCCTGATCAGCTTTAATTGCAGCCGACTGAAGCTGCTAAACCCCTCTCTGCCACCGAGGAGCTCCTCCAAGGCGTCAGGCGTCTGTCTCTTAAAAAGAGCATTTCAGAGCCTCACACACACCGAGCCTCATTCAGACATTTTATTTAAGCTCTTAAATCTTTTGAGCTTCGGATGAATAAACAAGTCCCTGAAATGCAATCCATTCTTGCCGGTCGGGGTTTTGCAAGTGTTTTTCACAGGGAAGAAACAAAATGTCATTTGTGTTTCCTTTGGCCATTTGAAGCAGGGAGGGATTTGGGGAGCTGGGAGCCACGTTCCATCTGATGTGCCTGGGCCTGTGTGTGCTCACACACTGGGACTTCAGTGGGACTTTTATCCACGATTGTCCACGGCTGTTGAATTGCCTGATGAATTAATTAAATGTGTGCAAACTCCATGGGGCAAATTGCCAGGTCACACAACTTCTGCTTAAGCACTGGTTAAAATATCGGCACTGACGGGCCCCGAACAGGAGCCCACACCTCTCTGGTGGTCCCCAAGTCTCTGCAAGGTGGTCCCCATCATATTCACACTCTCTAACCCGGACAGTCTCACTTCCATCACCCAGCCCAACCCGTTGGAGTCAATTACTCCTTGTGGTTTGTGGGTTTGTGGGTTTGTGGGTTTGGTACCAGTGACCGGGAAAAGCCCTGAGCTGACCTGTCTGCCAACACCCCAAAGCACCTCAGCTTCCGTGCTACACCCTGAGAGCTGCACAGCCCCTGCAGATGCCCTGGGGGTTCCTCAAAAGATAACGAGGTGCAGAGCTTAGAGACCAAACAGAACAACCAAATGCTGCATTGTTGAGTTTTACTATAGAGCTACTAATGATTCTACACCCCAGCTTTCAACAGTGTGTCCTGGGTTTATTCTCTATATATCACAGGGACATGAGAAGATTGCTGTGAGATTATCCGCATGATACCTGAGGTCACATGGAGCTTCAATAGCTTGGGATGAGAGGAACGTGCTCTTCCTTTCCTCTGGCCACAAAGAAGGGATCACTGAGAAATTCAGGTACAGTTGTCTGCTCCAGCAGCATCTGAAACTGGAGGAGTTTTGTGGATAAACTCAGTTTTGCTGGGGTAATGGACACAACTCCTGGCTCAAAAGGTCTCCGAGGTACCAGGCAAGACTTTGGTCCAATGTTTGTGTCAACACAAGCACAAGATGGTCACTGGTATTTGTTCCCACAGCCTAATCTGGGGTCCGTGTCACTGTGCCCCACTGTGTGCCAAGGCCGTAGGTGTCGGATTAATTGGTTCCCTTGAAGGAAGACCTTTCTGCCCACGTGCAGTCAGTGGTGAGAGTGAAAAACCCAAACACAGCCTTGAAGGTTTTGTGGGGAACACAAGTACCCAACCTACCTGCTCAGAGTAGGCAGGCTTTTCCCTCTAGAGGCTCTCTGAGGTGCTCCCCATTAACTGCCCAAAGAAATGCAGATCTTGGTGGCAGAAACATCTCAAATTTGGTCATTAGTTAGATGCCCAAAGAGGACAGGATTTGGGCTGCCTGTCATGTTCCAGTGTTTCACTAGCCCTCAGAGGATGGTGAGGCCCTGGCACAGGGTGCCCAGAGAAACTGTGGCTGCCACATCCCTGGAAGTGTCCAAGGCCAGATTGGACAGGGCTTGGAGCAACCTGGCATAGTGGAATGGGTCCCTGCCCATGGAAGGGTTGAAAGGTTGGAATGAGTTGATATTTCAAGTCCCATCAACCCAAACCATTCTATGAATTTATGTCTCTTGGTTAATTTGGATAAGGTCTAATTTCATGTATTTGGCTGATACAGGTATCTGCACCTCCAGGCCACCCCTGTGGAGTCTGGACATCTGTGTTTCTGTGCACATGTGCAGTGGGGTGGAAGGAGAGAGAGAGAGGAGACAAGACTCTTCTGGACCTTGTCATAACAACCCAGAGCTGTCACTTCCATGTCCTGTCCCCTTGTGCAGAAGGATTGTGGCTTTGGTGGCAGAAATGCATTTCCAACTGACCCCAGGCTCAAACCTGAAGGCAGAGTTTCCTCCCCACACTGCTCCCTCCCTATAACTGGAAGGTTATGTGTTTCTTAGCTACTGGTCAGACTGGTGGTGCCTGCCAAGAAGCTTTCAGGGAATTTCCTCGCTATGTAACAAATTTATGAGTCATATGAAAATCTGGGAAATGATTCAACCAGCTGTCTTTCGTTGACTCAAAGATTTTTACAACACCTCGGTGCCTCATCTTTGATTTGAGCCAGCAGAATGGTTTATTGTAACATCAAATGGTCTTATGTTCACTGGAAGGATGCTTCCTACTACCAAAAAAAAAAAAAAAAGGAAAAAAAAAAGCTGTAAAACTTTTGAAGACAGCCTGTCGTTAGGTGAGGGATGCACAGAACAACTGTGGTCATTCCCTGTGAACTGATGCATGTGGCTGGATTGCTGCTTGCCCCCAGGACGGCTGCAGAGGTGGCTGTCACTGAGCAGTGTGGCTCAGCTGCCACAGGTACAGCCTTTCTGCAGGGCGGCAATCAGGCTTGCACAAACTTTTGTTCATATTTGGTTTTCAATTGTTATTTCAGTGAATTTTAGCAAATCCCAACTGAGCAGAAACACAGCCAAAGCCAGGGAATGTTGTTCTTGTTATGTTGCCTTTCCAGGTGGGAGAGGCAGGAAGTGGAGCAGGACCTTTCATCACCATGGAAGATGCTCCCCGTAGGAGGCAGGCACAAAGAACATTCTTTCCATCTTCTTTTTTGGACAAAACCACTCAGAGCTGCTTTTTGCTGTGCTGGAATTGCTGGCAGCCCTGAGCAGAAATGCAATGGGATCATTACAGGTGATCCCGTGCTTTTAAAAAACTATATAGGTGGATAAATCCATTTAATAGATGGCACTAGAGCTGATCAGTGAGTGGGAAGCAGAAGTAGAATAGAAACGATTCTTCCAGTAAATTAAATTGCTGCAAACAGAAGAAAAACTGGAATTTATTATTACAAAGCTGAACTGACACTCTACATAAAATATCCAAATGAATTGAATTATTAGAACCATGTTTCCAGCATGAGTTCCCATGTCCATGTAAGCAATCTGCCACACTAAGAACTGCTCACAGTAGCCCCAAATCCTTTGTTTTAGACACTCGATTTCCCTCCCAAAATCATAGAATGATTTGGGCTGGAAGGGACCTTAAAGATCATCCATTTCCATCCCTTGCCATGGGCAGGGATACCTTCCACTATTCCAGGCTGATTAAAGCCCCATCCAGCCTGGCTTTGAATACTTCCAGGAATGGGGCATCCACAGCTTCTCTGGGTAGTCTGTGCCAGGGCCTCACTGCCCTCACAGTAAACAATTTCTTCCTGATGTCTAAATCTAAATCTACATAACTTCAGTTCAAATCCATTCTTTGCAAATATCTGTAGCCAGCAGCTCTGAGCAGAGCTGGAACAAATGCACCTCTCACGGCTGTCACCCAGCACTTTGCAGGTGTAATGTGCTTTACAAATCTCGAAATGCCCTGTGTCAGCACCTGGAGAATCCACTCTACCAGCTGGGGAAAGCAAGTAAAATATACTTGAAACAGACAGGACAAGAAAGGGTTCAGAGGAGAGCAGTATTATTTTGATTTGTTGAGGGTCACAGCCTGTATTCAGTGAATTTAATCGCTCTTCTCAGTCCAGGGACTTAATGCAGCTCTACTCTTTGGTATTCAGGTAAGCAGTATGAATCCTGGTCAAAGTTTTTATCCATATCGCAAATAGACATAGATTTGCTTGCATGAAACTCTGTCCATTTCCAAAGGATACAAACCTGGGGATGGTGGAGGATGAGGGAAATAGAAATTTAAGGGAAAGAAAAAGAAATCCTAAATAGTGATATTGTCTCATGACTACTTTCTGGTTGAGAACTTCCCTTTCATCTTTCCATCCCCTTCCCATTGAGCAGCTCTGTGGCTTCCATTTGTAACAGGCAGAGAGTGCAAAAATATCTGGCTTCGGGGGACTTGGCAAAGGGTCTGGCCTTGAACCCAGCAGCAGATACAGAACACTTGTAACATTCAAAACAGGCCCTCTCTTTCTTGACCTTTGTGATTTTTATTGCTTATCTGGGTGTACATAATCATTTTAAGATGTCTCCCCTTACCATAAAATAACCATGAATTATTTTTAAAAAGGTAGATAATAAACTTCAGAATAACTCTTAAATGTACCCGAGCAGACACGGGGAATGTGAGGTTGCTGTCATGAAGGATAGCTTCTGGCAACTGATCTGAGGGAGCCACTAATGATTTTAATTAGCTTTTGGAAGCACAATCCACCCATTCTGAAGTCAGTGCCCTGCTGGCAGCGACGACGCTTTGGAAGATCGACAGCATAAAACATTTTCTGTAATGAGACTTCGTACAGCTCCATGTGTCAAGCAAGGAGCCATCTGTCTCCAGCAGAATTGCAATAGGAAAGCTGTAGCTGGAAGGTTTTCCAGCTGTGGACTTCCAGCAGGTAACACACGTGCTCCCCTGGGGAACGGGGGATTAATGGCCAGGCACTGAGACCTGGCGCCGTCAGGTGCAAATCCAAAAATCAGCTTTTCCTCCTGGCAAATCGCTTCGCCTCCTAATTTATGTCATCTATTTAGGTTATAGGCTTCTCCAAGGGATGTTAATCTCTGCCTACATGTTTGTACAGAGCTTAGGATGTAGTAAGGGATTAATCACTGCTGGGCATATCATCCTACGGGAACAGCAACGGCGAAGTAGCAATAAATTGGGCGCAGCAGCCGTAGATGCTGATGCCTTGGCGATGGTTGGAATAAGGACCAAAGCTGGATCACAGTTCAGCCAGGAACAGGGAATCTGTTCTGGTGAGGAAACTGCAGTAGGCAACGATGTTCAAACTATTAAAACTATTAAAAAATAAATTTAAACCTCCATGAAAGACTTTTACCTACATGGCTTTAGTATTAAGGAGGGTAGATTTAGATTAGATGTTAGGAAGAGATTCTTTACTCAGAGGGTGGTCGGGCCCTGGCACAGGTTGCCCAGAGAATCTGTGGCTACCCCATGCTTGGAATTGTTCAAAGCCAGGTTGGATGGGGCTTGGAGCAACCTGGGCTAGTGGAAAGTGTCCCTGCCCGTGGCAGGGAGTTGGAACAGATGAACTTTGAGGCCTGTCCCAACCCCAACCGTGCCATGATTATATGTCCTTGTGCTCAACAGGTAACAGCTGCTGCCCCCCCTCTGGAGTATTTGAAATATTTCAGAAGAGAGAAGGAGGAATCAGTAGACGCTGAGGTGAACTCATCAAGAAGTTTGAGCTCAACATGAATTTATGCTGAGCGATGGAATAATAGATAGGTAGATATTGCACGTATTATTTAAAATAAATCAGATCAAAGAAAAGAGGGATTGACCAGAATTTTCACTAAAAATGCAAATGAAATCTGCGCTTAGTTTTTTCTATAACTTAGAAAAAAATCTGGGTGCCTTTTATTCTTTCTATTATAAATCATCAGTCCCAGAGCACATGTTTAACTACTTTGTTGAATCAGGGTCATTATGAATAAGAGCCTGGCAATGCTCTTCTGTTAATGAGCTTCCAGGAAATGTACAATTGTTTTTAGAAGAAGTCTAATGAAGATGGATTTGTAGATCTCATTTGATGCAGCCAGAAAACCCAAACTCATCAACCAAACAAAAGCATGGGAGTAATTTTTGTGTGTGTGTGTGTGATTATCCTTCCAGGAGTGCTGGTGTGTAACGCTTTCAAACTTTCATTGAACTTTCCTCTCTCGCTCCAGGCGATTATTTTTCCTTGATGTCTGATGTTGAATGATATACGTGCACCTGTGTGATAATGGCTGGTTGGATATATCTTTCCTGAGCTGGGAAAACCCGGGACCTCACCTCCACACTTAACCATTTGATTTCTTTTATGGGTCTGGTACGGATCTCTGCACTAAAAGCTACCGGTGGAGCTTACATTTGTCAGGGGAAATGTGGGTGTTTTATCATGCCAGCTGTTTAAAGTCTCCTACAACTTTGCAAACTGCTTTAAGAGCTCTTGCTTTTATCACTGCTCAAACTTCCAAGCAGTCGCCAGAACAAAGGAAGGAACAGCTGGGAAGTTTTAAAAGCAGCAATGTTTGCCGTTGCACTCAGGTTTAAGTACGATAATTAATAAAACTTCCCCTCCTCTTCCTCCTCGTCTCAGTGCACAATCATTTTGGAACAGGACTTCCCACTGGCCCCTTCTGCTGAGTTTCAGTTATTATACTTCCCTTTGCCAAACCAGCAATTTTTATTATTATTATCCTGTATGGCACATCCAGATTGCTCTAGTGTCCTGCATCAACCTGCTAAGGCACAGCATGCTCGGGGCAATTCTGTATTAAGCAAAAGCAAATCTTCTGGAATTTCATTCAGCTGAAAGAGGAATGCTGCAGAGGGTTGGGAGTACAGCACCCATGGCCAGGGGAGGTGAGGAACATCTCTCTCCACTACAGCCGTCGAGAAATTTGGAATCTCTCAGGGGTGAATCGTACAGGCTCCACCTACACCCAGCGCAGAGCTGGGCCCTCCAAAGGGTGATTTATCCTGGCTGCCTCCGACACCTCTCCTAGCATGGGCTGAATCCTCCCCTGACCCTCTCCCACTCTCTCCACCAACTGTCCCTGCCCGTCTGGCATCAGCCAAGCTTGCAGGCAGCCACAGTTAGGTCAGATGGATCCTGCCTAGGCAGCACAGTGATCTCTCCAGCCAGGTTTTCCATCAGCCTTTCCATCACTGGGTGGCGATGGATGCTCCTAAAGGATGCAAAACAAAGAGCGGCACCGAGATCTGTGAGGATGGGGCTGCGCAGTAATAAAGTGTGAAGAAAATGGCTTCCTTCCCCTCTGTGGTGATTAGCTTCGGCTCTGGAGTACGAGCACTGGATTGATGGCTGTGGTAATTTTATCCAAACTGAAGCTGCTGGAGTAGATTTGAGGGGTGGAAATAGTGCTGCTGATCCCTACAAGATGGAGATGGGTCCTCTGAAAGGACGCAGAGGTTTAAAATGGTGATTGCAGAGAAACCAAACCGTGGGATTTTAGCAGAAATAGCAGGGATCGTTTTCACGCAGTCCATGCTTGGAGAGGTAGCAGCAGCAAGTACAATTCTGAGGTTTTCCCAAGGTCACTTAGAAGTCCTACCTCCCACTGAATACAAATATAGAGATTGAAATGACTGACCTTTTCCTTTCTCTGACAATTAATGCCAGGATTTGTGGCCTTACTCACAGTTCAGGGCATCCTCATGGCAACTATTCACCATCCCAGCAGGACCTTTTCTGTGCCCTGAGCTGAGTCCTCCCACCAACAGGTGAGATGTGTCCTTTATCCACACCATAGCGTATCCAGCTGTGGCTGCAGCAGGGATCTGCCAGGGATTGTCCTTGCTCAGAAGTGACCTGGTGAGTTCCCCAGGGTGTTCACCGTCCCAAATCCCAGGGCAATGCCATCAGCTCCCCGCAGTGACATCCCATATGCCACCAAAGAAATGGATGTGTGGGTGCAGCACAAGCCCATGGCCGCTCAGCAGAGCAGCGTTTCACTGTGGCCACACAGGCTCAGGGCACTGACAGGCATTGCTGGAAAGGAAAACACCCCGAGCACCTCAGCAAACACAAGGTACCTGTGTTTCCCAGCAAAGACTTTTCCAAGATAGCGGCAGCGACACTTCCACAGACAGTGTTTACAAATCATTATTAACCAAACAAAGCTCTTTAAAGAGAGTCACCCCAGGGCACTCTGGCCTCTCTTAAAACAGACTTTTCAAAAGCATTTATGGACTTAAATAAAACTCATTTCAGAACGCCAGCGAAATTGCCTCCAGGTTGCACTCTGGCTTTGCTACCAGTCTAGTCCTAAAATTATTCACCAGGAAAGGGAAAGATTTTTTTTTCCCCAGCTAAAGGGTTCCCGTGTGTGCTGCTCAGCTGTGAGAGTCCTGCCAGAATGCAGCTGGCGAGATGAGGGTGGCTGAGATTTGATGCAGTGTATATGTCAGATTTTCACTATTGTTGTTGTTGTTGTTATTATTATTATTATTATTATGTGTATTACAGCCTCACCTGTAAGTTTGCACAGGCAAAGGACAGGAGTTAGAAATGTAGCAGGGGGACTGAGGCACAGTGCGATCAAATGGTTTGCCCTGGGACACACAGGAGGTTGGTGGCAGAGCTGGGAAATAAGCTCAGCTTTCCTAGAACCAAACCAACGTTTTTAGGTCTTACTGCAACCTTCTCAAGGTGTCCATCACCTGACATCCAAGAGCCAACCCACACAGAAACGCCTGTGCTCTGGAAGCTGTTCTTTATCCTCCTGCCAGTAAATGCAAGAGCCTCATCAGTAAGGGCGGGAGAAATGGTTGCAGAAATGCATTTGCTGGTAACTTTCACTCTCTAGCTCATATTGTTAACACACACGACTCCAAATGCTGCATGGCAGATGGAAGTACTCATTGGCCTGATGGATTTATGGATGTCTGAAGCCTTGTGGCAGTACATATTGCCTTCAGAACAACATTTTCTTCACAGTGAGCCAAGTCCTGGTGCAGTTGAAGTTATTGGAAGTTTCGCCACTAACATTAATGAGATCAGGATTTGGATTTGTGTCTGCAGAGACAAAAATAACACACTGTTGCAAACTGGAAAGTAAGAGTTGAATTAAATGGGGTGAGACTGAGAAAAAGAGAGAGAGAATGATGCTCTTGTAAGATTTAGGATGGAGTTTTGCCCCATCTCTGTGTCTCCTTGTTCTGAAGGAGGCATTCCCACAACCACACAGATCAACACTTGGCCAAGGAAAAAATGTTTTATCTCCCAGCAATGAGATGTAACCCCAGCCACTTCCACTGGTGACCAAAAGCTGTCACGGGTGTGGCATTTGCCTGGTGCCCTGTGTGAAACCAGGTGTTGTTCTCTGCCTTGCTTACACCCTGTAAAAATTCTTAAATCGAAGTATGAAATGGACGCACTGCCAGAGCATTCTCTTTTTCCAGTAACAAGTGATAGGAAAAGAGGAAATAGCCTCAAGCTGGGCCAGGGGAGGTTTAGATTGGATATTAGGAAAATTTTCTTTACTGAAAGCGTGGTCAGGCACTCACAGGTCAGGCTGCCCTGAGAAGTGGTGGAATCACCATCCCTGGAATTGTTCAAAACATGTGGATGTGGCACTGGGGGACACGGTTTAGTGGGGGACTTGGCAGTGCTGGGGTGATGGTTGGACTCAATGGTCTTAGCGGGCTTCTCCAACCTTAATTAATCCGTGTTTCTAAGATAGAGCAGGGGACTGAACTGAATGCCCTAAGAACAGCCCAAACACTTTATTTGAAATAAATATAAAGAAGAGATAAGAGAGAGAAGCAGAGACAAATGACCACAGAGTCATGACCCTGCCTGACTCGCCTGGAAGAGCTGCCCTGGGGAGCATTGCATACTGTGAGCAGTTCTGACTGGGCAAATAGCAAGGAGCACAAGGCATTTTGGACAGCTGACCCTTCTGGGGTGATTTCTAGACAATTTGGTATAAAACCATGGCTGTAAAACTCACAGCAATCTGAACTGGTATCCTGCTGGCACACAGGGAGGCAGGGATGTGGCTTTGGTGAGGGTGGGTTTCGTGGTCAAAGCAAACCAACAGGAGCTGAGAACAGCTGGACCCAGCTCCTGACAGTGCTCTGGTGATTTTGGGGCTGCTCTGAAACCACCAGGAAACTTCCAGCTGCATTTGTGGGGTCAGGGTGCTGTGTCACTTACTGCAAGTCACCTTCATCCTCTCCCAGGGAACAAAGACACTTTACCTGAAAAAAGGCAGAAGCTGAAGGAAAGACCATCCACCAAGTTCACTGAGCACCCCCAATCTAGGTGGAAAGGAAAAACTCATCAAGTGCAAGTCTTTTCACAGCTCTGCCTTGAAAGGAGAGACAAAACCCTCCCTCCCGAGCTGCTGGGCTCGGCCAGCTCCAGCTGTGAGCTCGCAGCCGCTCTCATCCCGGGCGGAGGGAGACAGGGATGCGGAAATACCGCCCGGGGCTGATCACACGGGGCAGGTGCGATGCCAAGAACATCGTCAGCCCCTCACTTGCCAAGTACCTGGGTGCAGCATGAGCAGTCCCATCCTGCAGATAGCTCTGTCCGCGGTGAGCACATCCCCCTTGGAGATAGGACGGCTGGACATGCAAACGAATGTGCCTGTGAGCCTTTCATGTGCAGAGCTGTAACAGATGTTCAGAGATCATCCTCTGGCACTGCAAAAGTGTCTAGGAGGCCCTGGATAGGAGTTTTCTTGGCACACTTATTTTTATTATTTTTTTTTTTTTCAGATGAGCCGAAGGGGAAAAGTTCCTGTTAGTGATTATTTTCTGTCTGTGAGCAAAGTGCTTACAGTGAATGTCCCAGCTCATACATTAGGGAATGCCAACCAGATAAATGCAGCTTTCCTCTTCCCTGTGGGTCCCTATCCCTCCCTAGGCTTTACAAAGACCCAGAAGATTCTTTTGGTGACACCAGCAATTAAAAACCTGCAGCTGGACACACTTCACACTTTTTTTCTGACACAAAACTGTGAATCTTGCTGCAAAACTGTGAATCACAGGTGATGCCCACAAGAGTCTCAGACAACAACAATGGGATGCCCCATGCAGCAGGACCTGTCTGCAGAGCTTGTCAGGGATAAAAACACAGAATCATTAAAGCTGGAAAAGACCTCTATGGTCATTGAGTCGAAATGGAGAGCATGGCCCTGCTCTGACTTGAAAGTGAGGGCAGAGCACATGAAACCACCTTTCTGTGACACTGGTGGCCAGAGATGACCACAGCAGGTCACTGAGGCTTCAGAAAACATGGCCACTTGTAGGAACACCTAAAGGGTGAGCGCCACTGGTGCTGGCTGTGGAGCTCATTGCAAATCTGGCTGGATGTTCCTCTGACTCTTTATCCCTGTGCAGAGGGGGGTGCCCACAGCTCTTAGAATCACAGAATTATGGGATCATTAAGGTTGGAAAAGACCTTTAAGATCATCAAGTCCAACTGTCAACCCAGCACTGCCAAGCCCACCATAAAACCATATCCCGGGTGCCACATCCCCACTTCCAGGGATGATTATTCCACCACTTCCTTGGATGGCCTATTCCAATGTCCAAACAACCTTTCAGTGGAGAAATTTTTCCTAATATCTTATCAAAACCTCACTTGGCACAGTTTGAAGCCTTTCTGCCCTGTCCCTGGTTTCCTGGGAGCAGAGCCTGACCCGCACCTGGCTGCACGCTCCTGTCAGGGAGTTGTGCAGAGCCAGCAAGGCCCCCCTGAGCCTCCTTTGCTCCAGGCTGAGCCCCTTTCCCAGCTCCTTCAGCTGCTCCTCAGCAGATTCATGCTCCAGTTGATCCTGCCCATCTCCTCCCATCCTCCCCTGTGCACGGGCTCTCTCCAGCTGTGGATATATTGGATTTGCAGGTTGATGAGGCTTTGAAGTCCCTATTTACTCTTTCAACTGGGTAGTCAAATGCCTGGCCCAACCAATCAGGATCACATCCAACCGAGTCCGTGTTCCTGCTGTGAAACCCTATAGCAGCCATTGCAGCTGCCTTCCCCATCCCACCCGGGACAATGCCTGCAGGGCACGGCTGCATCCTGCAAAACCCATGGAAGCAAGTCCTGTTTAATTAATGAGGGCTTTTTTTTTGGGCAGCTAAAACATCTTCACCTCACTCGGTGAGTCTGGCCAGCTCACTGCAGAGCTACCTGATTTTAACTAAAAAGAAGGAACATTTATCCTGAGGGTCTGAGCATGAGGATCCTTTTAACTGATTACACAGAGCTGGGAACAGCCCCCGACTGACTGCTGACAAATGTAGACTTTTCTGTGCTGTTTTTGAGTAGAGACAGAGAAGACACAGACACAGATAAGCAGGGCATAAAAGACATTTTTTTCTAGTGTAGATCAGAACACCACGGGAAAAACTCACCCACTGCTCCTTCATTTATCAGTGGTGTGTTTTGAACACCGTTTTGGTAAAGGGATATTTCACTATTAAGTTGTAAGGGGAAACCTAGCATTGAATGGACATCAAAGTTAAAGGGAGTTTTGTCCCGGGTGTTCAAAGAAGGACAGAGCCCCAAAATAGGCCTTTTATAACTTCTAATAAAAACTGGGGGCAGTTTCTCTCAGTTTGGGCTGCTAAAACAGTGATTTCTCTCCCACTGTTCTGGATTTTGTTTCTAGCAATGGGGCTATAGCGCTGTAAGCTTGTTTGCAGCCTCATTGAACACGGAGTTTAATTCATTAATGCTTATAAATTGCTTTAAGATCTGCAGCTGGATAAGTGCTAAATAGTCTTATTGCTGTAATACAGATGAATTTGCTTATCTCCCATGTAAATCAGCTTAAAACATTGCCCTGAAATTAACAGCTCTGGGGTTAACAATGGGCTCAACCACACACTGAACTGCAGCACTTATCATATCACAACATTACCCTTATTAATCACACACCCTGCTGTGGTTTTTGGACTGAAATCAGCTCCACTTCAGATACGGGCAGCCGGACAGCGCGGGGAGGAAAGTGTTTGCAACTGCACGACACACACGTTAATCGTGAAATTAAACAGATGGCCCTCTCACTCATCAGTGAAAGTCCACCAGGGGCTGTAAGAGAGAAAGAGATTTCCTATGTAACATAACAATTTGGACATCAGAAGGTTTCAGGTTACAAGATTTTTCTTTATCCTCCACCTGAATCTTTTAAGGGGTAATGTGAGAGAATTCCATCTGGACTTCGGATGCTAATCTTGTTTTATGCTGGTTTGATCTGTCTGCTGGGAGCTGGCAGCCAGCTCCTCTGGCTCCACGTAAGTGAACACCGTGCAGCAGATGGACCAGCCCTCTGCAGCCACCAAGAAGTGTCTGGGGCTCACAAATCCCCCTGTCTCCAGAAATCCTCGCGTGTGATGAGCTCATAAAGGAGCCAGACCCTGCACTCACTGCATCACGTGCTGGCAGGATGGGTTTAGGGACTGAGCTGCAGGGCAGCAGGAGCAAATACTCACTTGTTGCTCATTCATGCATCTGCACTGAAGCCAAGAGTGTCAGGTCTGGCATTAAACCTGGCTTCAGGCTGTATAATCACCAAATTCACACCAAACTCACTCTGCAAGTTTTGTTTACTCTGAGCAGGGAGCACAAGTAATACCTGCTGCCCATCTGCCTGAAATAAAACCTTAAAAACAGCAACTTCAGATTAAAAGTCAATGTATAGAACCATAGAATCATTTTGGTTGGAAGAGAACCTTAGGATCATCAAACTCAACTGTTAACCCAGAACTGCCAAGTTCACCACTAAACCACGACCTATAAACCCCACCTGCAGTGCTGCATCCAGGCCTGGGGCCCCCAAATCCAGAAAGACACAGAACTGGTGGAACAAGTCCAGAGGAGGCCACTGAGTTTCTCAGAGGGTTGGAGCTCCTCTCCTGTGGAGCCAGGCTGGGAGAACTGGGATTGTTCAGCCTGGAGAAGAGACGGCTCAAGGGAGAACTTGGAGCCTCTTCCAGTGTCTAAAGGGGCTCCAGGAGAGCTGGAGAGGAACTTGAACGAGGGCCTGGAGTAACAGGGCACGGGGGAATGGGCTCACACTGACAGAAGGCAGCGTGAGATGGGATATCAGGAAGAAATTCTTTACTCCGAGGGTGACGAGCCACTGGAACAGGTTATAGAAATAATTCCTTTTTTCTGTCTGGTATTTAAATGCCTACTACTGTTTTGAAAACTGGACATCTAATTCTCTTTGAAAAGCTGTTCCAGATTCACAGAAGTGGTCAGCTCTCCCAACGAGAAGCTCAGTTGCTGGGGGAGGTCACTCAGACAATGGGCAGGTTTTCAGAAGTGCCCAGTGTGGGGCTTGAAGATGTTTTGGAAAAGGGGAATAAGAATCAAAACACAAATTTAGGGTATGAAAATCCAGATTTATACATCCTTTATCAGTTGTAGCCTGAGATTATATGTTTGGACTTATTTAAAAGTCTTTCTACGAAGAAATTATTCATGTATTTTCATATATTCAATTAAGCAAGTATCTACCATCTTCCTCTTCTGCAACACAAAAAGCCATGCATAGTCTTTTCTTCCCATGACATCAAGTTTCCTACACAGAACAGTTTGGGGGAAATGAGAGCATTTTTCTCGCTCTGTTTAATAGTTACAGAATGGGATTTTTATTTTATTTTATTTTATTTTATTCTCAAGTGATATGAAATTTCCTTCTGAATCCTGAACATTTTCACTTATCTACGTTCCTTTTAAAACTGACTGGGATTTAATAGAAGCCTTAGAGTTTCTATTTCAAAAATATCAGTGAGTATGAAAAAAATGTTCATTTTACTTATATTTTTCATGTGTGATAAAACAATTTCAAAACGAGCCCGGATTTGGAAAATGGAGCTGCAAAATGCAGAAAAAGACACATGCATGGGAAATTTTTTCACACACCTGCAAAAGGCATGATATTGATTTGAATTTTTGCTGTATTTCATTCAAGTAGAACAAGAAAGCAGAAGCATCTTCCTAATGAACAAGTCAGATGTGCAACACAAATCTTTCACTGAGATGATTTGTGCCATAAGAAATATTCCCCCTTCTGTTATCACAGAATCACTCATTAATGGTTTGGTTTGGAGGGAACCTAAAAGATCCCTGGAAGATCATTTACTCCCATGGGCAGGGACACATTGCACTATCCCAGGCTGCTCCAAGCCCTGGCCAACCTGGCCTTGGACACTTCCAGGGATCCAGGGGCAGCCACAGCTTCTCTGGGCAACCTGTGCCAGGGCCTCCCCACCCTCACAGGGGAGAATTTCTCCCTAATATCTAATCTAAATATCTTCTCATTTAGCTTGAAACCCTTCCCCCTTGTCCTGTCACTCCGTGCCTTTGATAAAAGTCCCTCTCCATCTCTCTTCAGCCCATTTAGGCACTGGAAAGGGCTCTAAGATCTCTCTGGAGCCTTCTCCAGGTGAACACCCCAGCCTGGCTCCAGAGCAGAGGGGCTGCAGCCCTCGGAGCATTTCCATGGACCCTCACAGGTGTTACACCTTCCCCTGACTGCCAGCTGAGAGGGAACAACAATGGGGCGTGCACTGAGTCAGTATCACTGCAGCTTTTGTTAAACACTTCATATTTTCTCCTCCTTTCCCCCTCCCTCTCATTTTTAGCTTGCAACACCAAAAGGTGTTGGAACAAAGGCTCTCTGATGTTGTCAAATGGCACAGGGTCAGATAAGATGATCCCACAAAGTCCCCCGTGCCCATTTATCCTCCAGTTCTGTGATACGATTCAATTTCCTGGGGATTAATCACCAGGTGGGGTTAATGGTGCTCAGCTGCAGCACTAAGCCCCCAGCTCCTTTTAGATGGTCAGTGTTCATCCCTGCACGTCATTCATAACTTCTGGCCTCTGGGTTTAAGAGCCCTGAAAAAGCCATCAGGTTTTTCCATGGCTACCTGGGTGCACATCCTGCCCTAGAAAAGGGCTGGGAACAAAGCCCAGGGGTAATGACCTTGGACTAGCGTTGCTGCATGCGGTACCTTTATGTTTTGCCCTGCTAAGCCAGGTGTTAATCAAAGCCCAAGTGCTGCAGTCTTGGGCACCTTGGAAAGAATTTCTTGTTGATCAGAGAGGTCTTCATCCACTGCCTGTTCCTGGGGCATGCCGAGAGAGCGGGTACCAAGCAGTGCTCAGCACAGGGAGCTCTTCCTGACACCCCCACCTGCTGAAGGCAGGGCTGGCCTTTCTCTGCCTGCCCAGAGCTGGCCTGGCCATCAGCACAGCCTGGTGCCAGGGTGCCAGCACAGCAGTCCTGAAGTGCCTGTGCCTGCAGCTCAGTCACTGGATGGGGACACAGCAGGATTGCTCTGGAAGAACTGGGATGCTGGGATGGAGCCTGTGGACAAAATGCCCAGGAGGCAGCAGGGACAGGGACACAGGGAAAGACAACACACCTCAGCCGTCCAGCCTGGAGAAAAACTTCACTAGATCTGCCTCCGCCTGACCTGGAAATAAATTAAACATCTACTGTGCCCAAACCTGTTATTTATCAGGGTGCTGCCCTCACCCCGGGAATATGTGTTCCTACCTCGTCCTTGCCCTCCACTCCTGCCAAGTGCACCCATCAGTGCTGAGAGGTCTTCCAGCATAGAATCAGATAATCAGAGAATGTTTTGGGTTGGAAGGGACTCTTAAAGGTCACCTAGTCCCCCTCTGCAGTGAGCAGGGACATCTTCAGCTAGGCCAGGGTGCTCAGAGCCCCATCTAAGCATCCCATCCACCTCCTGCTCTGGGAGCTGCTCGCAGCAGGAGACAGGAGCTGAGCTGGGAAGAGGTCTTCTTGCAGCAGGAAAACAAAAGCAGAGCCTGTGCCAGCCCCCAGCAAGCCACAGGCACAATTTCTGATCTTCATGAAACCATCAACCCTCTGTCCTGGGAACAGGGGCTCAGATAAGCGGCCCAGAGGACCTGCTGTGCAAACAGCAGGGAGGGGGAATTTCTTCCCCTTAGTAGGCAAACTATATAGTTTATAAGAAAGATTATTTACCTAAAGGGATTTAGCTGTTTCAAACCTTTGAGATGTGGAGCATCTGGGCCACGGAGCCCCAGTGCCCTGCATGCAGGCAGGGGGCACAAGAAGAAACACTCCCCTCAGCAGCTACCACGGCTCCTGCAAGGCAGGACAGCTGCACATAAATGTGCAACTCATAAAGCTGGAGGGGCTCTGCAAGCTATTAGGTAATTAAGCAAAGTGAGGGCTCGGAGCGCCCGGCTGCTCCTTCCAGCCCATGGCTGAGCTCTCTTTAGAGTCTGATTGGATAAAGGATTTTTATTAACTTCATATTTTTGCTTCTAATTTTCCTCTCTTTGCCTTTCATATTGCAGGCCCGGAGCTCCTCTGGTCTCGTGGTGATGTTTATTGGCACTGGCAGGTTGCAACACCCCTGCAGGCTTCCCACAGACAGACCCCAGAGTGCAGACCATGAACTGAGGCAACTTCAT
Source organism: Pomatostomus ruficeps (assembly GCA_013400735.1). Lineage (NCBI taxonomy): Eukaryota > Metazoa > Chordata > Aves > Passeriformes > Timaliidae > Pomatostomus > Pomatostomus ruficeps. Next base: position 94,474 of record VYZT01062028.1, on the reverse strand, counting down.
ACGCTGCCTCTGCTGTGAAATTGCTCAGGCACTTCCCTCATGGTTTTCCTCTCGCCCTCCCCACCTTCCCAGCTGGAGCCTCCTCCCCCAGCTGCACCTCTCCTTTTCCAGGAGAAGAGGCAGCAGGCCCAGAAAAGCAGCTGGTTCACAGGGCATGGCCAAATTCATCTCTTTGCTGCTCCTTGAGGCGGTGGCTCCGAGGTAGAAAAGAGTCCCCATGGGCTGCAGTGGCCACCATCTCTGTGCAGGGCAGGACAGACTCCAGACAAGGGGAAGGATGGAGGGAGGGGGTTTTGAAGCATCAGCAAAAGGCTTGGGCATCTGTTTTTGACTCCCCCATAGACCTGTTTCATCTTCAATGTAATTCCTGGTGCCAGAGGGGTGACTGTTGCCCCATCCCTGGAAACATTCAAGGCCAGGTTGGACGGGGTTCTGAGCAACCTGATCTGGTGTGAAATGTCCCTGCTCATTGCAGGGGCTTGGACCAGATGATCTCTAAATGTCTCTTCCAACCCAATCCATTCTATGATTCTATGATTTTTCAGTCAGCTCCGTCCAACCTGGATACATGGGCAACTTCACTTTGATCCCTTAAATGCACTTTTCACTCCCATTATCTTCCAAGTGAGCTTAAAAATGCGAAGGTTTATTTTTGTTGCCAGAGCGCCGGTGTCTGAGCACCTACTATTTGCTCGAAGAGCTCCCCAATCTCTCTTTGCAGCAATAAGCACCTTTCTGGAAGCTTTCCACAGCCTGAAATAGTTGTGCCCTGGGATTTATTTAACCTCCTGCAGTCGCTTGTTGTGTCCCATCGAACAATGGGCTCCGCTTTGTGAGGAGGCTGGATCGGTTAAATTGGCTTTTTCTGCGATGCTCACAGGCACATCTGGTAGCAACAGCTGGCTGCTAGCCCAGCCTCCCCTCTTTAATATCGCCTTGGGGTTTTACTGGTAGTGTCTCTGGACGGTAGGAGGCCACGAAAGAAGCGACAAACCCCCAGAGTGCCACCAGTGGATCCCAATAAAAGGCGAGCGGGAAAGCGCCTGTTTGGCGAGCATGGTGCCCGGGTTTGGTGGCCCTGCAGCTGCTTGTTATAATAGCAGGGGCGTGGCTGGGTCACTCGATGATTTATTCCAGCCCCTTGTCCTGGCTGAGAGGAAACATAAAAGATGCTTTGTTTCCACGAGCAGGAGATGGGGAGAGCTCCAGCCTCCAAATCTCCCGCCTGCCAACAGAGCCCGATGCACTCCCCCCATGTGGGATCCATTTGAGCCTGCAAACTTGACAAGGAATGTCACAGCAACCCCGGGATGTTTCCCCGCATCCAGCACAGCCGCGGCTGCTGTTTGTTCAGCTCTCAGCTGCTGTGCACGATCAGCGCGGCGCGGGCGTGCGCCGGGCTCGGAAGGCGTGCGGGAATCCCTGGCTGTGCCGAAAGGATGGGCTCTCCGCAGGGAGTGCTCTTGGAGCCACACTCGGCATTGTTTAAGCTCCCAGGCATCTTGTCTGGCTCCCACGAGCCCTCATCCCTCCCAAGCACTTGTAAAACTTTCAAGCCGAGCCATTTCCACCCTTTTGGGGCTGCTGCTGTGTTCAGTGGGAGTGCCCCATCCCAGACTCAGCAGCCTCTTTAGGTTCCTGCTTCTTAACAGACTGGATTTAGGACCCAAAAGGTGATGTTGGATCTGTGATTGCCTGTTGATTTATTATGTATTTTAAAGCCCCTGCTCTTTATGGCTGCAAATAAAAGGAGCACAGAGAGATATAAGCAATGCCTTTGGCAGTTTGGGAGCAGCCTGCAGCAGCAGTTCTGGGCAGCAGTGGCTGCTGCCTTCCCCCAGGCGAGCAGACAGGTTCTCCTTTGGAGAAGGGCTTATCCAGGGCCCCGTTCAGCACACCTGTGCTGTGACACGGGCACTCAGAGCAGCCACAGGTGGTTAAGCCTATGCAGTTATCACAAATTTAGTTAAAAGAAGTTTGTCTGTATGTAGGGCATCTGCAGGAGAGATTCAAATTTGGGGGTCTGTTAGAGGATGTGCGCTGGTAGCAGTCTCCTTTATTGTAAATAAATAAATGTAAGTAATTCAAATAATTTTAAAAGTTTATTGGAAACGGCAGAGATCTGTGTATCAGGATCTGCCTTGGGTTTTGCTTCCAGTGTCACTGCTTTATTCTGAAGAGGCACAGTGTGTGGTGTGAGAGAATTCTGAAATGTGGGCTTAGCCCAAGAAAGTAACACCATTATTTAAAACCATTTCTACGCAGTCCTTTGCAATCTCTGGACATTGGTACTGTTCTCTCTGATCTGCAAGTTACTTCAGGAAGGCATTTCCTGCATTTACTGAGGCTACCTGGTGTTGTTACTCAAACTTTACAAATGGAAAAGCCCTGACAGGTCCAAAGGCCTACCCAAGTCAGGTAGATGAAGAGTTCAGAGTTCAATTTCAGGTTCTGAACTTAGAGGAGAAAAAACCAAAATCAGTAAATACATATTAAAAGGCTAAAGCGATATATTTAGCTGTCTGATGTTTTCCCCTGGCCATCCACCCACTTGTCTCTGCCATAGTGAGAGTCACTTTCTCTTATCTGCTGGAAGAAGCTTTTCCTGTGGAAAAAGAGAAGAGGTTTTGTCGTGTCACACGGCAACCCCCAAGGGAATAGGCAAAAGAATAGTTTGGTGAGTGAAAAGCTCTGCTCAGAAATGACTCAGTCCATGCTGGAGAAGCCAAAACTGAGTTTCAGTGACTTCACTTTGCCATGTAATGCTCATTTGTCTTAGGATGTCATTTGGGATTTCAGGTTGAATGGGGCTCTGAACAACCTGGTCTAGTGGAAGGTGTCCCTGGCCATGGCAGGGGTCTGGAATGAGATGATCTTTAGGGTCCTTTCCAACCCAAGCCATTCTAGGATTCTATGTCTCTATGACTTATCAGGCTGGCCAGACCCAAGGGATATCCAAGTCCTTCCTCCATCCTTGGTTCCAGGACAGCACCAGACACTGCTGGGCAGGAGCGCCGAAAAGGATCTCAGCCTTTCAGGATTTTGTTTTCTAGTGGAAAAGGAGCTGCCGTGTTCCCAAGGTTTCAGGATCACCTGCCATCACAGATGGTCTCAGCACCTCTGGCATTTCAGAGGGGCACCACTGCTCAGTGTGACTTCCTGAGTTTCTGTTTATCCCCTCCCTGCTGCTGTCCTTCTTGGCCACAACTTCCGCCACTGTCACCAAGGCTCTTTGTCTGAGCAGTGGGGTTTTTACCCAGATTATAGAAAAATCCTTGTTGCTTTTGGCACTCCCTACACCTGCAGAGGGTCAAGCCCAGGCTCCAACTGACCTCACCATGCCCATCTAGGTGATCCTGCAGCTCCCTTCCCCATGGATATTGCCACCTCTGGGAAACTGTCACCCTCTGACAAGCAGTGACTCAAATGGGCTTTAATGACAAAGGGGAGACCCCCAAGTTTTAAAACACCTTTTTATTGTTGCTGTTTCCTTTAGTGTCTGCGTGTTCTTAAACTCCCAGCTGGTGCAGCCCAAGGATGCTGTGTGGCTGCCTGGAATGTGCTTAGCTCTCTGGAAGCACTGCCATGAACAACTAATAAATGTCAAGATAAACTCCATAATCGCCGATTGTTGCATCCAGACCTGAAAACTCCCTGGATTGCTTTACCTTTAAGCAAAACCACCACCTAGCTGGATTGACACATATTTTTAGGGCCAGGAGGCATTATTAGATTTTGAAATTCAACCCCAAGGGACAGATTTCAGGCAGAGAGCATCTAATATCCATGGCAGGCTTGATGGAAAGCGGCCGAGGGCAGGGCTCAGTGTGTTACTGTGAGCTGCCCACGTTCATGAGCTGATCACCATCATCAGGTGACTTTGGAATCCTGGTCACCTGCTGGTCCAGCTAAATGATGGACATCTGCAAAATATAAGCCGAGAGACTCCCCACGTCCTTGTGGCACACCAGTTGTGTTTTATAATGATTCCAAAACAGCTCTGAGTGAAAATAACCCACCCGGCACAAGAGCTAACGCAGGCAGGGTGCGGAGCTGGAAAAGAACTGGAAAAAATTAACTTCTGGTATATATTTCCTATGGTTCCTTTCAGCTAACTCACTGCAGTGCTTGAAATGCTTCCTTGCCCTATGAATCTGCTGCGGTGTATTTAGCATATTACCAGTATAAAATGATGCAAGTGCGAGTTTCTTTTATCAGCAAAGTCCAAAGTACTTCCCTCCCTCTAAACCAAGGATGGAGCTGAACCAAAACCACAGATCTGATCACTCCCTGAACATTTGGTCAGGCCTGGATCTTCAACCTAGCATCATGTGCATTCCTAACTTGTTAATAGGCCCACACCTAAGTCCTAAATCCAAAAGTTGTTGGATGTGGAGTTTGTTTCTTTTAACAAAAGTGATACAAAAATTCATTTCTAGGAGACAGGCTATGAGGGAGTTTGGTTCTGACAAAAACCTCACAATTTTTCTCTAAACAAAACAGAAAGGAGAAACTGGAATTTTACCCCTCTTGTGCTTGGACAGAGATTTCATTTTGTTCCAAAATTCTCCTGGCAAACACCATAGTTTGGGCAAACCAGTGAAATTTTACAAGGTGAGGAAATTATATTTGTCTTTGGGGATTTGTCCTTAAAGGATTTGGGATTCATTTTTTTTTTTTTAATGAAGGAAATTGTACCAGGGTTGGGGTTTAATACTGGCAGGTACAACCATTTTCTATTGGTTTTGATATCAGCACAGTGAGAACTAATGGACAGAGATAAGCAGTCACAGGGAAGTTTGCTCTTTAACTTGGTCACAGTAGGGACAATGAGTTCCTTGGCCAGACCTCCCTGATAGAGTTCCCTGTCGTGATGCCTGAGTGGCCCTTGCCAGGCTGCCTTGTCTCTCCCACTGTTCCCAAGGACAGTGCAGGACCAGGCACTCTCCTGGGACCACTTCCCATAGCTGGCTGGATGCAGTTCTAAAGCTGACAAGGTTTAATAGGGTGGGGGTAACCAGAGTGTCAGTTCCCAAGCACGGGAATGACTCCTGGCAGTGTCTGTTTTATTAATAGGGATGTAACTTTTGAGGTCAACAAGACAAACTGGAGAGATGAAGGCTGGAAGAGGATAAAAGTCTGGGCTATAAATCCTCTGCTTTTTTACTGCATGGGAGTAACAAGCAGCATCACTTAATGCTTTAGCACTAACCCAAAATCACAGTTCTGAGCAAGACGTTGAGCTTTCCCTCGAGAACCCCTTTAGCCTCCCAGACCCAGTCATCAGCTCTTTTTGCCAGTGCTGTCAATGAGACTCATCCAGAGCTCTGGAAATCCCTAAACTCTGAAAGGGACCAAGTCAGACACGTGCCACAGAGTCTGGCAAAAGAGGCACAGATCCTTTCTGTCTCCCACGGCTTGTTATGATCACAGAGCCATGGAATCATAGAGTCATGGAATGGTTTCAGCTGGAAGGGACCTAAAACATCATCTTGTTCCACCCTCTTCCATGGGCAGGGACACTATCCCAGGTGGCTCCAAGCCCCGTCCAACCTGGCCTTGGACGCTTCCAGGAATGAGGCAGCCACAGCTTCTCTGGGAAACCTGCGTCGGGGCCTCACCACCCTTACAGGGCAGAATTTCTTCCTCACATTTAATCTAAATCTCTCCTCTTTTACTCTAAAGCCATTCCCCCTTGTCCTGTACAATCTGTGTAAAAGTGAGTCAGTTTGTACTGACTCACCAAAATGAGCTGCCTGGGGACGAGGACAGACAGCTGGAAGAGCAATATTTCAACCGTCCATACAGAGCTTCCCAGAATAGCCGTGTAAGGCTCTAAACCTTTTGATTTAAAGCTCAGAGGAACTTCTTACATCAGAACACCTTCTGCTCGTGTTTGCAGTACTCAGAACCACTGTGGGTTTCCAACAGGTTCCACAGAAGCCAGAGAGCAGCTTTTTTCCATGACAGGTTATTTTTATGCATCTATTTAGCAGAAAGGACACACTCCTACAAATAACCTAACCTGTGCCTGGAAATCAGGATTTTGTAGATCCTCTGGCTTCAAGCCTATGGGATTTATGTGCACCCAGAGCCCACTGCAAGAGGATGCTCAGCTTCTGGTGGTGGATTGGACTCTCTTTGGATCCTGTGGGTGGAAGCCAGACCTCAGAGGGGTACCCTGACCCTATTTCAGAGTTCTTTCTCATCTATTCCATCTCAGATCCATAAGACTGAGACAAAGCAGGGAGGAGACTTTAAAACCAATCCTGAGTAAGACAGCATTACTGTATTTTGAGTTCCTCAGTGTTCTCCTCGTGGTAAACCCTTCTGTGTCAATAAAATGTCACCAGGCTCCCCAGGGCCCGTACAAACAGCGGCATCTCGCTGTGTGAAGGTCACCAAGGCATTGCTGCTAACACTTTTGTTGGATTCTTTGGTTGTTCTTTTTTTTTCCCCTCCAAGTTTCCTTTTTGTTTTAGACCGCTTTCATCTCCCTCTGTCTCTTGAGCACTGTCTCACTGTGCATCTGTTTTCCCTTTGCATGCTCTCCCTTCCCCCTCTGTTTACTTTTATAAGCAGACTGTTGTTTTTATTCAATTCCCCTTGGTTTTCTTTGAGTTTTTCAGTTCTTCCAGTCTTCTCTGCAGCTCTCCTATTCCCTCCACTTACCTTCCAACGCAGAGTGCTGCTGCTGGGGCCCTGTTTCTAATTAGGTCTGTTTTGTCTTGTTTACTGGGGTTTCCTTCTCCCCTATGTTGTACAGGAGCCACCTTTTTTATATATATCTCCTTTTTCGCTTGCTGCTCAGAAGCCAGGACACTGCTTCTTCTTCACTGTTGTTGGTTTTATTCATTTAGGTATTTTTCCTTCCCCAAGGAATACAGTAGATGGCTGTTTAAAAATGTGTACACTCTCATTGTAGCAACTGCTGTGGAAATTACTTCCATGCATATTAAATTGAGGCAAAAAAGTCCATCTTGATATCCTCTCATTTTCTTTTTTACCTCATCAAGTATAGACCTAATCCTATTTGCCCCCAGATTTCCTTTCTGAAAGACCCACAGACTGTGGTCACTGAGCACCATGGTCCTCATCAAGCCTTCTTGAATCTGCAGCTGAAAAGTCACAAGCATCCATCTGAGCCAAAAGAAAATATACAATTTTCCAGTGCAACTTCTTGTTCAGGTCTCCTGCAAGATTTGCCAAAACCAACCGACCTCCAGGAACCATTCAGATAGGAGCAAACCTGCTCTTCCTGGCAGGAAAATGATCTGAGGGGAGAATTTCTCGCTGGATCTGGTTCATAGTCAGTGTTACCTTGTCCTGGGTAGCACAGCAGGGAAAAATGAGCATCACAAGGGAAGGAAAATTTAATTAAAAAGAAAAAACTCAGAGAAAAACGTGCATTTCATCTGCTCATTTCCTTTTATTTTCAAGGAAAAGGAAACAAAATAAAAGTTTTTGCACTTGGCAGTCTTCTGTCCCCTTAGCGCTTAAGGGCCCTTTTCAGCCTCAGGGGATAAAAGCGGGGCTGACCAAGATGCATAAGGGTACCAAAATCAAATTCTACTGTAATAAAATTTGTGGAGAAAATTATCTACCAGCTTAGAGAATTCCAGCAGTGCTCAAAGCCTTAAAAGTTTGGCAACGCAAGGCATTCAAGAAATCTGAATGGGTGATGTTGGGCTTGGTTCTTTGAAAGCTTTCCTTCTCACTCCTCTTTGTTATGTTCTTTTTGTGCTTGATTCTTATGAGCAGAAGTGGTTAACTCAGGAGTTTATGAAACAAGAAACTTGGCTTCCATTCCTGGCTCTTGCATTCACTTTCTTCCTACTCTTGGAAAAGTCACTTTAAACTAGATCTGTGTGCAGACTGGGGCTGTTCCAGGCATCAGGCCCTCAGCATGTCTGTAAGCAGATTACATGAATGGATAGGATTAGCCCAAAACAGAAAGGAGAGCTTAAAAATACCTGGGGAACCGGTAGAAAATAGGAAGATGGGCAAGACTCAGGGTTTCTTGATTTCTGGACCTGGAAGAAGGAAGTCATGGTGTTCAAATGCAAAATAAAATTATATGTGACATTTTGCAATATGGTTTAATTGTCCTGGTGGGATTTGGTTGAAGGACTTGCTGACTTTGGAGGTCTTTCTCAGCCTTAATGGTTCTGTAATTCTCAATGATTCTGTTGTTAACTGGAAGTCTTTAGCTGGGATTTTCAGCTCTCTATCTTTTTCTAAATTAGGGACCTATGTCACCTTAGCCCAATTTTATGGAAACCTGCAGGACAATTATTTTTTGACAGTGCAAGAGGAATGTGGAGAGTTGTCTTCTCAGACATCCCCTACACTCATCTGAGGAACTTCAACCCACATCTTGACTTTTGGTGGGGTTTTTGAGCATCTCTTCACTGGGGTAGACAAATGAGCAGGAAACCAGTCCATTTCAGTCACTGGCTTGTGGGATATGGTCGGGCACACGTGGCAATGTCAGCAAGTTCCATTCCTACCCTCTGGCTGGTGCAAAGCCAAACATAACAACTGTGCCCGGAGAAGTACAATAACTGTGCTCAAAGTACAGCGTTCCCTGGAGCAGGACCTCGAGGAAGGAGCAGCCTGAGAGCTCTGCTTTGCCTCACATGTGGCACAGGGGGCTCAGCAGGCTGACAGCTTCAAGGCTCGTGTAGTTCCTCTGCTGGAGACTCGAGGCCCATGGGCTTTGCCAGCAGTAATGTGAATGTTCATAGCCCTCAGCCACAGGAATTTGAAGGATCCCTGTAAAATACCAAGCTGGAAGTAGCACTCAGGTCCTTTTGCAGCTTTAGCTCAGAAGCCTGATCCTGTGATCTGTCTGCACCCCTGACTGCTGGATTTCTTTATGGGAGATGTGGATATTCATACAATCCAGTTGTGCTGAGGAGGTGAGCTGGAGTCAGCCAGTTGTGTAGCGTGTGTGTGTTTAAACATTTCCTCAGAAGTTTGTTTTGGAAAGGCAAAAAAGAACAGCTCAATGTTAATAAATAATCCTATCAAATGTTTATGATGCCAAAGCCATAATATAAATCAATATGTTTAGATTTGAGTATGATAAATATACCCTAAAACAAATGAGTTGGAAATAATTTCCTTATTTCCTTACCTGCCAATTTTTCTGTAGAAAGGCCTTTGTTTCTCCAGCTACTCCTGATAACATCAGAGCCACCTGAAACAGCTCTTGGAGCAGACCTCAGCAGCAGCCCAGACCTCATGAATCACGTAGACATGTGTGCACAGTGAGAATGGGCTGGGCTAAAATGCTGACTAGTACCAATCATTATTGCTTGTAACCAGTTAAGGAATGGGGACGAATGTGTAGTCCCCTGTTTGGGTGACAAGCCCAAAATCTTGGCAACCAACAGTGCACGGGCTTGTTTTATTCTGCTTGACTCCCTGCAGTGGGATGAGGAAAAAATGAGAAAAAAAGAGAATGAAAAAAGCAAGTGTTTTCCAGTGATTGGTGAAAGAATTAGAGGTAAAAATTAAATCAAAATGAAATGGTGCCTTGCCTCAGCATTAGGGACTAGGCAGGGGCTTGGTGTCTGCTTTGTCACCTTCTTACACAGTTTGCTTTTGTTTCTGGGCACACACCCATGGCTGCGTGTGGTGTTCCCAGCCACACTGTCCCCAGGTCACACCTGGCATCTGCCAGGGCAGCAGTGGGGATACAGCAGACACCTGCAGACCTCTGTTTTGTGAGGAAACCTTCTATAATTGCATTTTTGGAGTCCACACCCCAGTTCTGTCACATAATGCCAATGGTGGGGTTTCTGCCAGTCATTCTTCTTGTATGGTTGTTGATTGTTTGGACCAGAGAGCTGTTCCTTCCTGTCTGAAAGCACTGCTAGACTAGAATGACTCCTGCTTTTCCAGCATGAGAAGCAGATGAAGTTTGTGTCCTAAAGCTCTGATGGCTTTTCCTTGTTTTAGAAACATCCAAAGGGCAGATATTTTGCTCACTGTGTATTTTAGCTACTGGCAAATGTCTCTAGCCATGCTCGAGAGTTGATCACATCCCTCTCAAGCTTCCAATTTGGATGAAAAAAGTCCTAGTAACAGTTGCTAGCAAAACATTCTGGAATGGATTTGTTGATAGAAGACGACTGCTGTGCTTTCAGAAGGAAAATTAAACTGAAGAACAAGTATATTTTAGCATAATTGCTTTAAAAACAGAACACATGCTGTACTATAATCTGTACTTCACTGGAAAATAGAATAATCCAGAAGGCTGAATTCTGTATGGTGCACTGGAAATGTTAATTTGCAATGAGTCCTGCTCGCTGGTTTTTATCAGAATATGTACATAAAATGCTTCAGCACCACTGCAGAACAATCTGCTTGGACTCTGCTAACACACTGCAGTAGGATTCAGATGCAGTTTTTAAGAAGATAATTTTGCAGATCGCGATAATCTTACCAAAACCTGTTTTTTAAACAGGATCCAATTCCTTTTGGTGGCTGGATAACCTAAATGTGAGCTGTGTGCTCCAGACTCACTGCTAACGACCTTGTCTCTGGTGTAGCCTCTCCTCGTTGGGCTCTCTTAGCCATGACACACTATCAGAATTGTAATAAATGCTAATAGCAAACCTCCCCTGGCGAAGTTTTTCATTTCCATCTGATACGAGATCATCTTTGAGTCACTACCAGTTTTCTTCAATTCTGACACTCAAAAGGAGAGTTTTCATTTTGGAAAACTGGAGCTTCCCCAGTTTGTACATGAAGTACAGGCAGACTCAGACAAGTCCATTTTGTCCAGCAGCTCTGACCCCTGAAGGTCTTAATAAATGGCTTAGGCACCCATGAGCCTAAATATTATTTCAAACCTTCAAATACTCAGTGATTGCATAACTCAGAAATTATTTACTTTCGTAAACAAATAAATAAACCATGTCAAACAACTCAACACTTTTTTGCTTGCCTTTTCCAGTTACTTTTTTTACCCTTTCCTCTTAGTCTTTATTCTTCATCATAGGGTCCTTGTGGAAACTGAAGCCACCTCACAGGGATGGACATTATAACAACTCTCAGCGCTGTTGTAGGTCAGAATTAGCACTTTCTAAACAGCAAAACCAGATGTAAGGCACGACAGCAACAGCAAACCCCCTTGTGGACCGGAGTGCTGGAGACGCCAGCAGGTAAATGGGCCTGTGTTGGTCAGACTGCCCCACACTGCAGCCTCACTGTGCTAAATGCAAGCTTTGGCAGTGAAATGTCAAAAGATACCAAATCATGAGCAACTCCAGCCTTCTTGTAGCTCTGAAGGAAGGAAATAATCCATCTCGAGATGCATTGAGCCTTCTTGTGTATAATAATCCATGTCAAGTTTCTTTGGAGCTTGTAAACCAGGGAAGAATAATAAACAAGTGGAGGCTGAAAGGGGTAGAAGGAACCTGGTGTATATAACAGGAATTCAGCTGTGCTGCCACCAGGGTTTCAGCAGGCCTCTCATGACAGCCTTATGCTGACAGCTCATTTCTTCTCAGTCCAGGGAGTTTTGAGCAATTTTCCAAAATTCTCAAAGACATAATTTTTGGAAGGTTTTTTTAACAGAACATAGCACACATCAAGCTGTTTGTTCCCACAAAGAACTGCAAATGTTCAGGGGCAGATTGAAGGGGGCTCTGAGTTAATAATGTCCCTGTTCTTTTGCAGGGGGTTGGACTAGTTGTCCCTTAGAGATCCCTTTCAATTCAAGCTATTCTATGATCTTAACTGCATAACTTTTTTACCACCCATGAAAACTTCCTGATAAAATCGGGATATTCCAGCAAATCAGTGCACCAGCTACCTCAGGCAGGTCTGCCAGTGAAACTGGGACTGCTTCCTGGGGAGTAGGGGGCTCAGTCTCTGTTTCGGCACAGTGATGCTGGGCTGGCATTAGATGAGGTGTGCTCCTTTGGGACCACGATGGCTTGGGGACAGTGCTGAGCCACACCCCAGGGACATGTTTGATTCACAGCTTTACCCAGCCATGTATTCCATGCTGCATCAAAAGAAGCAAGGCTAGCAGGCTGAGGAGAGGATTCTCCCTGTCTATTATATTCTCATTCAGCCTGGGGTATCGAATCCACCTCTGGGATCCCCAGAATGTGAAGAACATGGATCTGTTGGAGTGAGTCCAGAGGAGGCCACAAAGATGTTCCAGGGGCTGGAGCCCCTCTGCTCTGGAGCCAGGCTGGGAGAGCTGGGGGTGCTCACCTGGAGAGGAGAAGACTCCAGGGAGACCTCAGAGCCCCTTCCAGAGCCTAAAGAGGCTCCAGGAGAGTGGAAAGGGACTTTGGACAGGGGACAGGATGAGGGAAAATGGCTTGAAACTGACAGGGCTGGATATTAGGAAGAGATTCTTCCTTGTGAGGGTGGTGAGGCCCTGGCACAGGTTTCCCAGAGAAGCTGGGGCTGCCTCATCCCTGGAAGTTTTCAAGGCCAGGTTATACAAGGCTTTGAGAAACCTGGAATATATCCCTGCCCATTGCAGGGGGTTGGAATTAGATGTTCTTCAAGGTCCTTTCCAATTCAAACCATTTTCTGATTGTTGTATTAGTATTTGGTGAAACTCCAACATTTTGTAAGCGCTCAGAGGTATTTCATCCAGGACCCCAGGGTGTTCACTGTGATGAGAAACTTTGTTCTGATTACCTGTTAAATGACATTTAAGACAATGAGGGAATGCATGAGCTGAAATGCTTAGACATTCATTAGCAGGTTAATTAAACCCAGGAATCTGTGCTGGCTGTGTGTATTAGCATCACATTAGAGTGATGGCTAAAGTGAGGCACAGAGCAGTGACTGGGCTTGCTGGTGCCACTCAGGAGGCTGGACCTGCACCACGATCTTTTTTGCAGCTGATCTCTGCTGCTTGGCCCTACAAGTTATAGCAGGGAAGATCCCTACTGCCAGCAGCAATATCCCGAGGGTGATAAGATTGTTACCTTGGGACGTCTCTCACACTCCCTGTGTATAGAACCCCTGTCCAGTCAGACCAAGGATTATTTTGATAAGCAGCTGGTCTCAGCCAATATTAGTTTGTGGGAAAGTTTCTTGGATGTAGCAAGTCTTCTCTACAAGGCTCATTAAATTGCATTTTGCTACATTTACTTCACGTGAGCAGTTTCCCTCATATGGATTGACTGTTTATGCTCATTTCTCAGCTGTGTTTATTGGTTAAGTTTCATAGCCTTAATCACAAATGCATAACATCCCTAACCAATACAGAGCATCCACCATTTCTAATAACATATGGTCTGACCACTCGATAGTTTGGATGGCATGGCTCATTAATTCTCCACAGGAGTAATAAGCATTTGGTATCGTCTTGTATTTTAAGCCAATTTATTGTTCCAGAGGGACAAGAAAAAAGGACCTGTTATAATCTGAGTTTAAGCAGCCCCTTGCTTAGTTTTTCCAGATCTGTGCTGCTGTGTGCCTACGAAATCAGAGCCACAGCACTTTTGTCTTGGTTAAATAAATGTCACTCTCCATTGATTGAAAGCCTCCAGAGGCAGGACTCTGGTTAATCTCTAATGTCATTCTGATATGGTTCTTTCCCTCATCCTATTTTGGAGAAGCCTTATCCTTAGTGCGACGATGCAAGAAAGAAATAATTGTAAATTTAACAACATGTAAATTTAGGGCAAATTAATTGCTGCACCACACCAAAAGCTTGGGAAACTCCCACTGTTTGAAACAAAAAACTCAAAATGGTTAAGCCTGAACTCATGAGCCTCATCAGATTCCTAGAGATATGGGAGGAAGATTTTGAATGGAGATGAGCACTAACTACATGAGTGGACAAGGGAAGGACTATAAATGTCATTTTCTGGACATCTGAAAAGCCTTTGCTGGTCCTACACTTGTCTCTTATCAATTCAGTGAAGTCTGAACAATTTTCCAAAATTCTAGAAGACCTGACTTTTGAAAGAAGTTTTCACAGAACTGAGCACTCATTATGCCCTTTGCTCCCACAAAAAACCTGCAGAACTGGAAACATTCAGGGGATGACTTTAAACTGAGAGAGGATATGTTTAGATTAGAGAAGAAGAAATCAAGAAGAAATTCTTCTCTGTGAGGGTGGGGAGGCCCTGGCACAGGTTGCCCAGAGAAGCTGTGGCTGCCCCTGGATCCCTGGAAGCGTCCAAGGCCAGGTTGGACAGGGCTTGGAGCAACCTGGGATAGTGCAAGGTGTCCCTGCCCATGGCAGGAAGGGTGGAATGAAATGGGTTCTAAGGTCCCTTCCAACTCAAACCATTCTGTGATTCCGTGATATCAGTATTCTAATCAGGCTTCTTGAGGGAATCTGTTGATTCTGGCAAAGCTGAGGAGGCGTTTCATGGCACAGCAATTATCACATAACCAAGAAGGCGTAAGAGGGAGGGCTGTGTCCTCCTGTGAAACTTCAGTGACTGAGACTGAAGAGAAAACCTGATCCACTGGCAGTGGGATGGGTGTAAACCATCAGCCAAGCTGTTCAGTACTTGGGCCTCCTTGCCTGGTTCATTGTTGATTTTCTGCAGTTGCTTCTCATCCTCCAAGGACACTTCCCACCACAAATCCAGCGCTGCAGTCTCCCTCACAAATGCTTTCATGTGGGGAAGCTGATTCAGGCACAGACCAAGAGGATGAGACGTTATGTGGGCTGTAGGCCACGCTTTCAGGTCAGCCCACAAGATATGCAGGAGTGCTGCCAATTTACCCTTAAAGAGAATACTATTGTTTGGGTTTCCTAAATTAATTCCTGAAATGTAAGGTACCAGTAGAAGCGTGGTGATGGAGAATGACGTCTGGTGGCTCCAGTCCACTGCAGGCTTTAATTGACTCCAGGCTGAGTCTTCCTGTGCCGGGCTTTGTTCGTTCAAATATCCACTCATGCTGCCGCTGGTGGGAGCAGCAGTGAGATCAAACATTCGGTATTCAAACAAGTTGCTCACAACCACCAGAATGTTTAAGCCTCATGAGGGTGAGGTTGCCTAGGAAGGAGATAATGGGTGATAACAAGTCCATAATGATGCTTAGACCCCTCCTGTCCCCAGTGTAACTTGAGGATTTCTTTCAAGTCATTCATAGGAATTCATAGACATAGGTAATGGGCAGAGCTGTCAACCATAGACTTTCCAGTTATGGAAGTATGATATCTTCCTCTTTTTTTTCTTAATTTATGAGGAAAGAGCTGGTAAAATAGAAGTCTATTTGTTCTTCAGCCTTCTACTGACATTGCTGATCAGAATGAGAAACATCCAAATGACAGCAGATCATAACTGAGAGGAATAAAAGACAAAGAAAGTTAATTTTTACATCAAAACCTCTTGTCCGGTCCTAACTGACACTTTTGAAAAAGTAATTTCTCTGTCTTGACAACAGCTAAAAGCCCTTGTCTAAAAGACAGCTTTGTTCACTTAACAACTTGTCTTAAGTTCTGTTCCATGTGGCCATAAAAAGAGCTGTTGTCTTCCCCTGAGAGGTGTGGATAAGGTGACTTGTTTGTGACTGTGTCTGTGCTGCAGGACTTGAGGGAGTGCCTGAGTCCTCTCTGAACTCTACCCGCACAACCTCCCTCACCAGAGCAACATCCCAAATCTCTCATTTCCCCTTTCATGGCAGGTTTCTACTAGAAAAGCAACCTGGCCACAAGACTGAAGGACATGAGATGTTGCATCCAAACCTTGAACCGACTGTGCCCCATTTCTGCTATTAAATGCTGGAAGAGAATAGAATCATAGAATCATGGAAGGATTGGGTTGGAAGGGACCTTAAAGCTCACCTCGTTCCACTCTCCTGTCACGGGCAGGGACACCTTCTACTATCCCAGGTTGCTCCAAGTCCCATCCAACCTGGCCTTGTACACTTCCAGGGATGGGGCATCCACAGCTTCTCTGTGCCAGGGCCTCCCAACCCTCACAGGGAAGAATTTCTTTCTAACATCTGATCGAAACCCTGGCCAGGCTGACAGAGGAGGACCTGTAGCATGATCTCTCAATCTTCTCAAAGCGATGCTGGATGTATCCTGCCTGTTGGGCTTGGTGCCTGCAAGGTCCTGGCTTCAGGCCATAGACGGACACTGCTTGGACACTGTCATTGGCCCCAACCAAGCGCAGGCAGGGCGAGTTCCAGCAGTGCAATGAAGGGATGGTTGCCCTCCTGGGTGCCTTTTGGATGGCTGGCACTCCTGGGATACCAGGCTGTGCAGTCTGTGGTGGGATATACCCACCCTGAATTCTCCATATTTCCCTGAGAGCAATAATAAAAATCAAAGCAAGTCACTTCCATGGAAAATCCTACTTGAGGAAACAGGACTTTCCTGAAGTGATGAGTTCCTTCTTAGTGCATCATTTCTAGGGGCTGTGCTGGAGATGAAGCAGAGGAGACAATTTTCGGGGAAAGTGTGCTCAGTGCTCTGAGTTTGGATACCTGGGAAATGGGTCGGGTTTGACCTCCAACAAACTGCAACACTCAAGATCACCCTGGAAAACCCTAGCTACAGGCATGCCTCCAAATTTTTTGCAGTTTTCAAACACAGAATGAGTGGCTGTGATAACACACCTGCATGGTGATCTTGAACAGGCTAAGATGGTGCTTCTCTAAGGAGAGAGAAAAGGGGGCAAACTACTATTTTTTCTAATAAAATACTAAGACAAGTGAGAAAAGTTAAGGTTAAAACCCTGAGAAGATTCTTTGGTACTACAAATTCTTACACACACTGGCATAACTCTACAGCAGTACCATTGTACCACTCTAGAGCTTGTTGATCTCTGAAATGTGTTTCCAGATATTAATGCACTTTGATTAGGCTGCCAGTTCTTTTTTTAAACTAGTGAACCATAGTGTGAAAATGGTTACCATTCTACGCGGAAGGTTTTGTATGGTGGCCATATATTTTGAATCTCTCTTATATTTGACCCATCTTCTTGGCCAATGAGAAAAAGTGTGTAATGTGTGTTGCTTGTTCACATGAGCATCCAAGCCTTTAAAAAATCTCTCTCTGACCTTCTTCAGCGCTACCTCAGTGATTTCCTGTGGCAGGGAATTCCTTAGGGTGATTACGTGCTTTAAACAAAAGTATTTCTTTGCATCCATTTTGACTTTGTTGCCTGTGAAATGGACTCAGCAAATCCCTCTGGTTCTTGCTTTATGGGGTTGGATGCAGAGAAACTTCCGGATGTTTTTTCCACAAACCAGTCATTATTTTGTATTCCAGCATTATTTTAATATAAATATAAACACAAAAAAGAAACACACAACAACAACAACAACAGCAACAACTTAGATAAACAGGGAAAATCTAGAAGTTTTTGAGGTTGCTGCTGGAGTAACAGGGAGAGCTCCAGTAGCCCAGCTCTGCAATGGTATTTTTGTGTCAGGATGGTCAAAAATGTTAATAAATTGCTCAGCAGTGGAGTCACAAACAGAGCTGACAACCTCCTCCTCTCAGCCTTCTCTGTCATCCTGGTTGCTAATTGTGATTAGCAACTGTGTGATGAATTTTACTTCTGTAGGTACTGTGGAAGTCAGTAGGTGGGCGAGAAAGGGTTGGATGAGTGGGAGATGGGCCAGGAAATGGATAGGGAAAGACCTGTGTGAAAGGAGTCCTGCTTTACCTTTACTAAAGCTTTTAGGTTTAGTCCAGACCACAGAGAGTCCTTAAAGGAAATGCTGGAAATCTACTGAGGAAGTAGAAATTATGAAGCAGGAACATCTGACTTCCTCATCAAGAAACATATAATCACATCCCTCCACGGGGCCACTCTGGAAGATCCATGAAGTTGTGCTGGAGAGGACTGGCTGTTGTGCCAAACAGAAACAGTAAACACACAGTTACAGAATTAGAAGGGACTGGGTTTTAGCAAAGGACTACTCTCTCCCAATTCACCTTTCATGAAGGAAAATGTCTATCATCCCAAATCAGGGGTTTCAAAAGGCTTAACCAACTGGGAAGTCTTTCTTCACAGTCTCTTCCAGGCTGGTCCCAAAGGTTTTGTGTTTCAAAATCAGAGCCTTTACAGAAAAAAAAAGAAAGTATTTTTAGCCTCGTTCAGTAGCTCAGCTGAACAAGAACCCATCGGTTCTCTGAAGACCTCAGAGCTTCAGGATCAGCCTTGTGTCAACCCTTGGGATGCAGAAGCTTCCCAAAGGCCACCATGCCATACTTGCCTCAGCATATATGTGTTTAATCAGGCTCTTGACAGGTAAAGACTGTGAAAAGAGGACAGTTTGTTCTCCCAAACTGTTCGCTCTCTAAGCCCCCTGTTTATTTTGGAGGTGAATGAATAAGATTGTGCTGGGAAAGGAAATTAAAAAAGCAGGGTTGTAATTTACAGTAGAGAAAAGAACAGATTTAGGGTCCTTTTTTTTTTTTCCTTTTACCCTCCTTTTCCCTCCTCCTTTCCCCCTCTATTCACTGCCCTGATTCCAAACATCCAAACGTGCTACAGCTGAGAAAGAGGACCTCAAGCTTTCCTTACTGCTGGCAACAAGAAGTGAGTTACAATTGCCAGTCTCTGTATTCTTGCCAAGAGAACAAACTGCTTCAAGGCAAAATAAAAAAAAAAAAAAGAGAAAAAAAAGGAGGTTTATCAAAACCAAATGCCACTGGAAATCCTAACGCTGCGAAGCCTGATTCAAGATGTACATTGAAACCTATCCCCAGCCATTTAAGGAAAAAGAAGAAAATGGATTCTTTAACAGAATATTTAAAATATAACAATTGCTTTGGAGTGAGGAATTCTACTCTCTCTCTGGTTCTTATAAAAGCTCTAAATTTTTTTTTCTTCATCTCTAAGTAAACTCCCAGCAGTTTTCTTTGAAAGTGGATCCTAGGCAGGCACCTCTTTTCCAGAGAGCTCAACATTGTTCTAATGAGATGTGATAGGTGGTTTGGAGTAGGAGCTGGTCCAAGGAGCGGAGGTATCGCTTTATTGTGTGTTTGTTTTTCTTTTAAAATTCAGTGATCTGGCTACTCTTCATTTTCACTTTAATGCATCTTATTATTTTGTTTCTAACCTGTCCCTGGATCCAAATCAGATCCAATCTCCTTCCCCCTTCCAAGCATTCACTGCAGAATGGAAAGAGGGGAAATTCAAGGCTTTTTATTTTTAGACTAGTCACAGTTTTGAAGACCAGGGGCAATGAGCCATTCAGACCATCTATTTAGATTGCTGGACACCACAGACCATAGAATTTAATGCAGTGATTTGTCCATTTTGTATGGGAACTGGAAAACACTTTCCAGGAAACCACCCAGGCATCTAATCCTGCAGGAGCCATCACCACCTTGGGCATAGAGACCTAGTGGGTGAGTTTCACCCCTACAGGTTGTGCCAAGTTATCCTCTAGAACACTTTCAAGTCCCAATTCAAGACATTCCAGCTTGTCATAGCTTTAGAAGATACTCTGTGATGTGCTGTGCTTGTCCCGAGGGGTACCCGCAGGTCATGGTTGGGAATGCGGCTCCTAAATTTCATTTGAGAAAACATTTGAGCTGGCCTGTTACCTTAAGAACCCACAAATGCCAGCAGAGAGGCAGGTGGCATTGGCTCCCAGGGACACAGCAACCATCAGCAGATGCCACCTTTGAGCTGAGACCAGAGTCTGCAGCCAGGCCAGCTGACAGAAATAACCCAGAACTGTGCAGAGGCAGAAACTGCAGAGTCAGGCTCTCATTTCAGATGAGAAACAGGGGAGTTCCTGATGCTTCTCTACAGCAAAGCCTTTCCCACTTTACTCCTGCCTGTAGTGAGGAGTGTGTGATTGTAACCCAGCCTCGGCCAACAGCACCATTCTGCACCAGGAATCCCAGCTGGGAAAAGGCAGCTGAAAGAGGCAAAGCAGCAGAGTCACTTCCCAGGCTGGCTGTGAGCTCAGAAGCCATTGCCCATGTCACATGTCAGAGCTCAGGGCAGCAGGCTGACCCTGCTGGGTGAAGCTCACAGGGCTTCCAAAAGTTGGCTGCAGGCATGGAGGTCTAGCTGAGCACACATGGCAAAAGCCCAGGGGGAGACAGGCCAGCTCCACCATATAGACACAGTTTAAATCCCTCCCTAGTTTCCCACAGACAGAGTAAGCAGTTTCACGATCAGATCCATTTTTCAGATCTTGAACTACTTACATAAATTTTTTCTGAATCTTTCCCATTTACGCTGTGTCTTCCTTGAAGGTCACCAGATCTGCAAGGCAGCAACAGCTTCTCTAACACAAATACAGATGCAAGGCCATCTCCTACGCACTATTTTCCTGCTAATTGCAGAGTATTTTTCCTGATGGGTGCAGGCACATTTTTTTTCCTGTGGCATTTCAATTGATGACCATCCACACAACATCTTTAACGTGTGGATGCACTCATTCTTCCATTATCCCGTAGAGATTAACTGAGTATCAAATCACCTGTTTCAAAACCTTTTTGATTGGTGTTGAAGCCAAATTTACTCCAACCCTTCTCCATATGAGTGAGTGTCTTCAGAGATTCCTCTGCACATGTTGCCTCTCCCAACAGAAACACAACGAAGCCATTACAGTGCCTCATGGCTCTGATGGGGAGAATGCAGTTGAGACCCAGAGAGGAGAGTGCCAGAGGAAATAAGAGGTTCTGGATGCAATCTTGGGGCCTCGTACGTTGACGTGAGTTCCAAGTTTTGCTTCCTCTGTAATTGTTACCCTGATGTTTATATTTTCACTTATTAAATCTGTGTCACATAATAAAATGTGCTATAAATTAAAGTCAGAGCAGAGGCTTTTTCATCTGCTCTCTGCTCCGTGTCAGCATCAGGATGTTGCATTATGGAGCCTTTCCTGGTTCACCAAGCCTCCTGCTCCATTTTGTCAAAAGCAAAACTGCTAAAACCCTCCCTTATTATTAACTGTTAATGTCTGATTTTTTAGAAAAAATGTATTTTTTAACATACAATGCCCCGAAATTGAAATCGGAGCTGCAGCACATTAGCAGCTGTTAACACGTCTCCCTGAACTTGTCCACCAGTCATGGAGCACCAATTCCTTCTGCTCTGCAGCTGAGCTGCCTGGCTCTGTTTCGAATGAAAGCACAGCTCAACT
Source organism: Pomatostomus ruficeps (assembly GCA_013400735.1). Taxonomy (NCBI): domain Eukaryota; kingdom Metazoa; phylum Chordata; class Aves; order Passeriformes; family Timaliidae; genus Pomatostomus; species Pomatostomus ruficeps. The sequence goes on along the minus strand of VYZT01062028.1, from coordinate 73,399 downwards.
TCAAAGTGGGCATCCAGAGCAAAGCTTCCTCAGCATCAGAGGTGTGGACAGGCCCTCACCAAGAGGCACATCAGTCTTGACATCCAGATCCCAGTGAGGTTTCCCTAGGAGCTGATCAGGATTTGCATGAAAGCAAGGAATCAAGGGAAAGGCTTGCCGGGATTTATGTGCTGGATTTGAGCGTTATCTGTCGACTTAGCACAGATTTCCACCCTTAGGTCCTGACTGGTTTCCCCCAGATTTATGGAGATGGGACCTGAGGGAAGGACATGAAGCTGTGTCAGAGGAGGTTTAGGTTGGAAATTAGGAAAGGATTCTTCACCCAGAGGGTGTTCAGACACTGGAACAGGCTCCCCAGGACAGTGGTCATGGCCCCAAACCTGTCAGGATTCAAGAAGAGTTTGGACAATGCTCTCGGGCACAGGGTGGTATTCTTGGGGCTGTCCTGTGCAGGGCCAGGAGGTGGACTCGATGATCCTTGTGAGTCCATCCAAGTCAGGATATTCTGTGATTCTGTGATTCTGTGACCAACACAAACATTGCCCATGTCTGTGGGCACCCCATGGAGGTGGAGTAGAAGGGTGGCTGGCTTGGACGGCACTTTGGGATGAGGGCTGTCTCCCCAGGAACTTCCATAGTGAAGGCAACTGTTGGTATTTGAGAGTTCCTGTATCCCCACTAGAATCTCTATGGTGTTTAAACAGGGTGCCAGCAGCAGAATTTCTTCAGGAGTTGAATAAAATTGTCAGCTACCTTTAGGGAACTCAGGAGACCATGGAAATAAATATTAGGATATCCTTGGTGGCATCTCAATAAAGATCTTTTATATGTTTACACTACATGCCTTGCCTGGATCCAAATGCAGATCTGAGTTCTGATCAGACTGTGGATGTCCTAAATCCACACTGCAGTAGGTCCCTGCCTAGGCTGTGAAACCCTCGAGTCCTTGGGGAAGCTGACTTCCTTCTCATGTTCAGTTTAAAGCAGAGGTGCATTACAGCTGAGAGGGGTTTGGGGAGCTGCTGCTAATGATTTCTTGGCTGCTGTACCTCAGTTGGTATCAAGATCCAGGAATGATGGGGAGAGAAAAGGAAATGATCTTCACTTCGATCTGTTGCCAGGGCCCAGCTTTAGGTGATGGTGACACCAAGACCAAGAAATACAGGGAAGGAGGATGAGGATTTCTCTTTTCTTCATCTTGCACGTCTCTGAGCTCTATTCCAGCAGCACAGCTGATACCAGAAGCCAAGACTGCAGGGAGGTATCACCAAAAAGTGTGGGTTTGAGCTGGGCAGCTGGGACCTGTGCCTCACTAAACAGGAAAGACCAGTAAATTCATTGATAACGTAAGAGACTGACAGTGAAATTAGATACATTGAAAAGCTGTGTCCATTCCACATCGCCTCTGAAGAGGCAGCGCTCCATACCATCCCTGGAGGACAGCGTGGTCCTTCTCTGCCTGGCCTTGAATGCCTCCAGGGATGGAGCATCCACAGCTTCTCTGGACAGCCTGTTCCAGTGCCTCACCACCATCACAGAAAATAATTTCTTCCAAATATCCAGTCTAAACTTGATTCTGATCTGAAAAGCCACTGAGCAGCAAAGGGGTCACAGGACTGCCAGTTCATTCAGCTGCAGCCGCCTGTCACATACACACACTGTGCAGAAGGAATTTTTCTTTTCCATCCCTGCTGATGTAGTTTTGGATCTGAGATGCAAGGAGTTGCCTCCTTTCCCTCAGCATTATTTTCAAAAGGGATCCTATGGAATAAATGATACCCTTATTTTCTGTGTACCTTACAGCCATTGAACGAGACATTCAGGGATATGTCCAACTCATTAAACTTCAGTGGGTTTGATTAGAAACAAGTGAAGGGAAAATGAATAATTTTATTGACTGCACAGGGAGTGAGAGGCAGCTGAGTCTGTCTTAAATATGCTTGTTCTGCAAGCCTTGGAAGACGGGAAGCCAGTGGCTCTGAATATGTACGGGAAGAGGAATTCAGGCTAAGAAAATGCCATTTCCTATTAGCTTTTCAGTGTAAGAATCACAGCATGGGAGAAAAATATCTGCCTCTAAATCAGCAGAAAGAATTCCATTAGAGCTTAAAATGAATCCGAGCTGTGAATCTGGGATGCTGGGTATGGAGGAAGAACAGGTTATATAAGAATTTATATTAAAGCCAGTTAAATGTGTCTTCCAGTGCCCCGATTCCAGACAGTGATCAGGAATGCAAGGTTTTAAGTTTGTGAAGGAAAATTCAGCAGGTACTGCTATAATAAGGGTCTGGGCTTAAGCATCCCTGTATTTATGCACTGCAGGAGTGTGGTGTTTCCAGGTAAAGCTTTAAAAATTTAAAAAACAGGAGACAAAGCTGAGCAAAGTGAGGCTAGTCTGAGTTAGAGACACTAGTAGAGATGCAGGGAAGTCAAAGCATTTTTTTTCTGTTCCTTTTGGTACATTATTCTTCAACCATAAAAAAATAATAGGGAAATTCCTCCTCTCAGGGAATTTTTATGGAGAAATCTGAATGTGGTCTTGAAAGAAACTCCAAGTTTCAAAAAAAATAAAATAAAAAACGGGAAACCTGAGACATTAAGGGCAGTAAATCAACAGGAGTTGATGATCTTCACCCAAGGGTATAGAAGGAAATGAAGTGTGAAATAGCAGAGATCTGAGTTTATGCAATAAGGGACCATTCCAGAAGCCACTGAAATCAATGGAAAGTCTCTCCATACTTGTCAGAAAACTGGATCGGACCTTCCCAGATTAATTCAGAAAAACAGTGAGTACTCACAGGAAGGTGTCCATCACCCCCTCAGGTCAGGTGTGGGAAGCACAGAAGGGTGAGAAGGGCTGTGCTGAGCAGGATCAGCCAGACCATATGGAAAGTTCCCTGTAATTAGAGAGCTCCAGCTCAGCCAGGGCAGTGCAGCTCCACGGGAGCTGGCCCTGTAACATCGGGAGTGCCATGTGACATGGCGAGCACCAAGCCAAGTCCTGCCACCCACAGGAGCTGGCCCCGTAACATCGGGAGTGCCATGTGACACAGAGAGCCAAGCCAAGTCCCGCCACCCCCAGGGCTCACTGGATGCTCTCGGGCTCTGGTCCATCCCCATGACACCACCGTGTTCTCAGGGCCGCAGCTCGGCTGCACTCCACGGCTTGCGAGATGGGGCAGCTCTGAAAGCTGCTCTTTCTTCCCCAAAATCACCGCTGGCTATCATTTGTCACAGCTAAGGACAACATCTCCTGCTGCTTGGCGATAGGGCCTCTGCACAGGCCGTGCCTTATGGACAACTCTGAGTTTCCAAAGCAGCGTGAGTGCGGAGCATGGGCCAGAGCTCCCTTTGCACACACCGGGAAGCAAACACTCCCAGCTGCCAAGGACTTGACTTTATTGTCATTTAAGTTGGCTCCTTCGGCACAAGTCGCTGGCGGTCTCACAGTAGCAGGAGTTGAGCAATAATAGTATTTCCAGTATGCTCACCTCCAAGCAGCGCTGTAGACTGCTGGGAGAACAGGATGAGGACAGTTTGTATTGGCTGTTCCCTCTCTCTTTCTCATCAGACTGTGATTCAAACAAGCATCAAACTACAAACTCCATCACTCACGTCCCCCCTGTGGATTTTCCATGTTGGCTCCTCAGCAAGTGGGACTAGAGTGCCATTTATCAGCCCTCAGAGGTGCTGAGAGGGTCTTCTCATCTTGGAAATTTGGAAACAAAATCATCCACCAGCTTTTCAACAGTCCCATGGCTTTGCTACACAGGGGCTGGGAATTGATGTATTTTTCCCCGAGATTTCTTCAGGAAGCTTGCAAAACCTACACTCACCAGGCTTCTCTCAGCTAAATACAGGACACTCCCTCTTCCTGAAACTTTCCTCATACTCAGAGGTACGCAAAACAAATCAAGGCAAGTGTCTGGAAACAAGGTAATGCTACAGAGTTCCAAAATCACCCCCAAAGTCATCAATGTACTGTCTAAAACTACTACTAAATGCACTGTTAATACAGTCCCTGGCTGCAGAGATCCAGTGCTTTTCTCCATTCGCTTCTTTGAGAATGCCAGGACATCCTCCCCCATCACTCTCTTCCTTAACATTGGCCTCCACATCTCCCAAATGCTCCTTTTTCTAATTTGGAGGCATTCACCATTGTGAAGCAAGAATATTTTCTTACTTTCTGGGAGCTAGGAGTCTCTACCTGGAACTGAATCAAGTTGTCTTGTATTTAATTTCCTAGACTGTTCTAAAAAGTAAAGAGAAAATGAGGTATTTCTTATGGTAAAAATACTCCAGTCAATACTTTACCCTGATTAGGCATCAGTCCTCACAACTTGTTCAAGAGAACTTTGAGAGAAGGAAAGGACTTATCATTACTGCCCCAGTTTTTGCTTTTGTGGCTGGAAATAGTTTTGCGAGACAGTGGAATGAAAGATCTGTTATTGCCTTGTTAGTTTGGTGATGTTTTTCTACCTCATAACAAAAAAGTGTAATGAAAATTTACACCACTAGACACAGTCTTGAAGTTTCCAGGTTTTTTTTGACAAAATTAGAGAGACTGTTTGATGAGAAAGAAGCAGAGACTTCATGCAGTCCATTGGGAATTAGGATGAAATCTTTACAATGTTGTTTTGGGTCTGGCTGAGCTGCAGTTCTTTTTCCCACAGCAGCCCTCCCAGTGCTGAGCTTTGCATTGGGAGCTGGGAAGGTGCTCAGGACACACCAGAGTTTGGGCTGCTGCCGGGCAGGGCTGGCACAGCATCAGCTCTGTCTCCCCAGCATTCCTCCCATCGAGAGGCTGGGAGTGGGCAGGATCCTGGGGGAATACAACCAGGTCAGCTGACCCAAATTATCCAAAGGGATATTCCATATCATAGGATGTCAGCTCAGATATAAAAGGTAAGAAAATGAGGAAGGGGGGACATTCATTTTTTACTATGTTTGCCTTCCAGAGCAACTGCTCCATGTGCTGGAGCCCTGCTTCCCAGGAAATGAACATCGCTCGCAGATGGGAAGTAGAGAATAAAATTGTTGGGTTTTCTCGTTGCTTGTGCATGCTCAGAATTTTACTTTTGTTTCAAGAAACTGCCTTATCTCATCCTACGAGTCATTTTCCATCTCATTTTCACTCCCCTGTCCAGCTGGGAAGGGGAGTGATAGGGCATCTTGGTAAGCCAAGGTCCACCCACCCCAAATGTGTTTCTGGATCTGCAGAAATTTGCCTCCCTCCTGGTTCGTAATGAGAGTAGAGTGCAGAGTGCAGTTGGTAGTGTGATGTTTCCCACCTCTGGAGTGGGATACGTGGATCCCCTACAACCTCAGTCTTCAGAGCTTCAGACCCACCCATCCCACCTCCCAGAACAAATCCCTGGCCTGCAGGCTCTCATCTGCACCATGCCATAGAGAGGAGCCAGAGACAGAGCTCTACCCTATGAGACACAGCCCAAGGTTTCATGCACTGGCTCTTCTGGCACTAAAGAGCAATTCAAATTCATCCAGAGAGCTTTCCAAGAGGGACAGCCCCCACAGAGACCCACCAGGATCAAATACTCATAGAAAGCTTTCCAGGTAGGACAGCCCCTGGATAGACCCACCAGGAAGATTTCCCCAAAGCCAAGGTCTTCAGCATTACAGAGTCTGTAGCTGTAGGGCAGGGAGTGATGCCAAAATTTCCAGACAGTCTCTCCTGGAGCCAAGAGCCTGGAAGAGTAGATATAATCTGGGCTCAGCTCCCAGGTCCACAGCAGGGAGCCTGGAAGCTCGGAGAAGCCTGGCCAGAGCCAGAGCTCTCCAAGCACGCTGGTTCCTTGCTGCAAGGCTGTGACTCAGAGCCTGAGCAAGGGGGACAGTCTCTAAGGGTAGGGTCACATCCCAAATGCCAATTGTCCTCATCTGGACGCAGCTGTACCCGATCATGACTTGAAGAGCTGTGTGCCAGCAGGATGATGACTGTTGTAGCAGCAGGGCTTCAAGTCATCTCTTCTCTTAGCATTTGTTGGGACAAGGAAAATCTCTGTGTGAAAAAATCCCATTTCGGCTCTGAACCATCATGTTTTGGGAGCCCTGCAGGTAGAAATTTATTAGAATTTCAAAATACTTTTTAGTTTATGTCCAGCTTAGCCGGAAATCAAATTTAAAAGATAAATAAATAAAAGTCAGAATTGAAAAAGAGAAAAAATCCCTAAAATTTTCAAACATTACCTTTTGCCAGAACAGTATCTGCTCAAGGCATTGATGGAAGGAATTGACTAATTTGAACTAAACAGCTTTTTTCCTATGTGTTTCTAAATGAACTGATACAGCAATCCAAAGACAGAAAAGTAGGCTGGGTTCCTCACCAGTGTGTGAGTCCAGTTCCACTGACTTCTGGCAGGATTTCCTCAAAGCAAATTATTCAAGAATGAGTGCAAAACCCACCAGCTAAATTATTCACAACTACAGTCCCTGCTTTATTAGACTGTTTAAAAAAAAATAAAAAGAGAAAAAGGATAATTTAGACTCATCACAAATTCAAATCACTTCTCTAGAAAATGATATGCAAATAGCTCTAGTCAGCCTAATAAGGTTTGGGAGGGAAGCCAGGCATTGATTGGAGCTCTGATATCACACTGGCCACAGTGCGATGGTGAGAGGAGTCAGAGATGCAGCAAACTGGTTTTTTAGAATTTCCTGCCAGTGCAGACAGCTGCCTTTTGGACTGACACCCCCTGGAGTCTCACTCACACAGAGGAGTGTGCATTCACTTGATAAGTGGATGTGTTCACACCCTCCCCGCTCACTGCATTGGCTCTGACACATTTTTGTGCGGACACAGCGCTCAGCAAGCTGCTAAAAAAGTGCCTTTCAGAGGAGGTGAGTCCTTCCTGCTAAGCTCTGTATGGATCTGGAGACTCTTCCCTTCACTCAGCAAGGAGGGATTAACGGGAGTGACTAATGCAAGGTGGGCAGGGCAGGCTTCCCTGTGTGTTTTTCTGTTCAGAAGTTTTTCCTTCCCGCTCTTTGACAGGTCTCCACCGCAGTGAAAAATTGCTTATTTAATGGAAATGCAGGCTCCACCAGCAGTAAAGAAAGGAGATCTTGTGGGACAAAAACAATACTAGGAGGCAGGAGATGTTAGCTCAGGTTCTGGCTCTCCTACAAGCTGCCTGTATGATCCCTAACAATTCATCCCATACCTCTGTGCTTCTGTTCTCCCAGTAAATGAGAAAAACAAATTGCAGACTTCCTTCCTCTCTTCAATTTGTTTAGCCTGCAAGACTCCTTGAGGCAGCCAGTGTCTCCTGTTACACGTCAATGCAGGGCCTTCCCCAACAGGTTGCAGGCTCAGAGAAGATTCCTGAGTGCTACCGTAATAATGAGTCATTTATCCCCAAACTCCCATAACAGGTTATTGTAGATAATAAATAAGGGAAAGACTGACCTTTACTGAAAGCTGAAAACTTTTTGAAGGTTTAAGAATCAGAGCATGCCAGGACAGGAATGTCAATTCAGCTCCCTACAGAAAGAAAGACAATTATCTCCACTTCAGAGATCGAAAACTGGACAGCAAGAACAAATGATAGTTTCCCAGTTCCAAATCCCCTGTGGAGTTTCTGGGAATTAACCATAAATCTCTGTTACAGAGATCTTACTAACTGGTTTTCTTCTTTGTATTTCCAAACAAAAAAAGCCAAACATTTCCCCCAGGTTCCCAGCAAAGTCAGAATGACAGGGTGAAGTGTTTTTTCCAGACCTCCAATTATTTTTTTGTTGAGGAATAATCACAAATTCTAAATTCAGTCAATCATGGGTCATTTTTTATTAATAAAATCTTTATGTATCAATGACAGGGCTACTCTCCTCCTATTACTCAATGAGATTGTGATTAACAGAAATGCAGTTTAAAGTCTCTTACCTCACAGTACAGGCTGGGCAGAGAATGGATTGAAACCAGCCCTGCCAAGAAGGCTTGGGGGTGTTGGTGGATGAGAAGCTTGACATGAGCTGGGAATGTGCACTGGCAACCCAAAAAGTCCATCCTGGCCTGGGCTGCATCAAAAGCAGCGTGAGCAGTGGGTCAGGGAAGAGGATTCTGCCCCTCCACTTGTCTCTGGTGAGATTCCACCTGGAGTTCTGCATCCAGCTCTGGGGCCCCCAAAGCATGCAGGACATACAGAGGAGGCCATGACAATGCTCTGAGGACTGCAGCACCTCTGCCCTGGAGACAGACTGAGATTCGGGGTTATTCGGGCTGGAGAAGAGAGGGCTCAGGGGAGATCTTAAAGCCCCTTCCTAAAGGGGCTCCAAGAGGGCTGGAGAGGGACTTCTTGCAATGGCATGGGGGAAAAGGGGGATTGGCTTTAAACTGCAAGAGGGCACGGTTAGATGGGGTATTAGGGAGAAATTCTTCCCTGTGAGGGTGGGGAGGCCCTGGCACAGGTTGGCCAGAGAAACTGTGGCTGCTCCATCCCTGGAAGTGTCCGAGGCCAGGTTGGACAGGGTTGCGGTGTGCTCTGGCCAGTTTCGGTCTATCCAATGGCCAGGCTCTGCTATGTACCTTTCCCCCCGCTCAGTATCAGTTCTCCCCCTCTTGGAGGGCTCTGTATTGTGCAATCCTGTACAAAGCCCACCAAATTCAAACCCCGCAGTGCTCCCCTATTGGATGTTGTACCCTCCCCCTGCCCTCTCGTGTCGGTATTTATGTCACTGTAACACACTGTGCCGGTGCTTCCCCAGCACAATCCCGGTGCCAAATAAACCATTTGGGAAGCCCCTCCACTTCGTCTCTCCTTCTTTGGCGCGCCTGTACCATCGGTGGGTTGGGTGAAACCTTGCAGGAACTTCGCCAGCCCTCCCGTGCCTTGGAGAAGCCCGGACAGCCCCTGGAACCACGGACCAATGCTCGGTGCCTCTACGGAACGCACCACAGCAGGACAGAGCTTGGAGCAACCTGGGCTAGTGCAAGGTGTCCCTGCCCACGGCAGGGGAGTGGAATGGGATGGTCTTTAAAGTCCCTTCCAACCCAAACCATTCTGTGATTCTGTGATCCTGATTCTATAGTAGAACATGTGTATATTTCAATGCATGTCTATACATATACAGATAAACTTCTATACTGTGAATTGCAAATGTTTATCAAGCACGCTAAATATTGTAAATGAGAACAGCTACAGCATTCTTTCCAAATACATGAATAGCCCTTGCAGAATAATATAAATGAATCCTGCCTGTGTGCTTAGGCTTCTCCTGTATATTAATTTCCTGAGTAGGGCATCATCTCTGTAGGAGTCACAAGGCATCTTTTACACTGCTAGGTTCCACACTATAATGTGGTCAGGAACTATGAATTTTTTAGGTACCATTCAGGGGGCATTTTATATGCATATTTCATGAGAAGAGGAGGTGGGAATAATGTTTTTGGCAGACACTTGCCAGGATATGGATTGGATTCAGGAGAAGATGACTTTTCATACAAGTAGTCAACTCCACTCAATTTAAACCATGGCTCTTGGGAAACATTTAAAACACAGAGTTTTAATGGAGCTGCACTGTAAGCAGTACAGAGCAAACTGTCCAGACAGTGTGTGTGTATATAAATATATATATATATTTACATATAGCCAGATGCTCAAGGTCAAAGGCACAGAGGTAGCCCCTTGGGGACTGGAGCTATGAAGGATTTTGCTGAGACAACTGGCTGTTCAGAGCTCTGTGCCTCTGAGAGGCTGCTCCAAACCAGAATTTGTCCTTGGGGTGAACTACAGGCTCTGAGACACTGCCATAGCACCCTTGGCAAGGCACATCTGAGGAGCTCAGGCAGCAGATGCAGAGAAAATAATGGTGCAAGTTGCTTGGGGATTAAAGTGTGAAGTCAGCTATCCCTGCGCAGCTGCTCAGGACCTCTCACACCAGGACACCTCCTTCCCGAGGAGCCACAGAGCTCTGATGCTTACAAATGGTGCTCACACAGCTCCATGCTCTGCATAAGTGCAATAATCCATCTGTGTCTCAAGGCAGCACCTCGTGAGCGAAACTGGGGGGAGAAAAACCTCTCATGAAAAAGACGCAGTGCTCAGAGAGAGCACTCAGGACTGTCTGGTGCATGGCATCCGACAGGGCTTGGGCATGGCAGGAAGAGCTGGGGGGGCTCAGCCTGGAGAAAAAGAGGCTGAGGGGAGACTTTATTGTTCCCTACAAATCCCTGAGAGTGTAGTGAGGTGGGGGTTGGTTTTTTTCTCCCCATTAACAAGTGACAGGATGAGAGGAAATGGCCTCAAGCTGCACCAGGGGAAGCTTAGATTAAATATTAGGAAAAATTTCTTCCTACAAAGGGTTGGAATGCATTGGAAAGAGCTGCCAAGAGCAGTGGTGGAGTCACCATCCCTGAAAGTGTAGACCCTGAGATTGGCTCGGTTGGTCACTGCTGATAACACGAAGGTATGGGTGCAGTTCCTGCATGGGAATATGTTCACCTAAGTGTTGAACTCGATGATCCTTGTGGATCCCTTCTAACTCAGACTCTTCTGTGATTCTGTGAAAAAAGGTGTGGAAGTGGCACTTTAGGATGTGGTTTAATAGTGAACATGATGGTGGTGCTGGTTTGACAGTGGACTTTGATGGTGCTGGAGATCATTTCCAGCCTTGGGGGTTCTGTGATTCTGTGGAAGCTGAAAAACTTGAAGCAGTCAGTGGAAACCAGAGGGATGGAGAAGCACACACATTACATCACCAAAAGGGAGGGAGTGACTCCTCAGGACACTGCAAGGCTTCTGGAATCCTCATAATCCAGTCTTCCTGACCTCCATGTCCAGACTGCTTCCTAGTGCCCCAGGCACTTGGCTTTTGGCCTGGCCCTGAGCAGACTCAGCTTTGCCTTTCAGAACATTTACTACGCAGTCAAAAGAAGAAAAGAAATGAAACCGCTTGGCAGTCTGAATACATTATTAACAAATTTTGGAAAAAATTAATCTGAATATGGTTCCAAAGCCTGTATTTGTCCTGCCTGACTTTAGGCACACAGTGGAGCCACAAAAATTAGTAGCATAATTGCCTTCAGCTCCTCTCTAATTAAAGAGACAAGCACTAACAGAGGTGATGTGACTCTTAACTGGGCTGGAGGTTTTTGTTCTCTTCTTTTCTTCTACAGTGGAACATTTTGAATAATCTTTTTGTGTTCATTCTTTATTTCAGCCTTCTTGAGCTTCCCCAGTCCTGCCAGAAAGTACATCTTGGATGCTCTGGGCTATTTCTTTAGAGATTTGAGTCTCTTAAACACTTGGATTTATTTTCACCTCTTCTCTAGTCATCACCTTTACTTCATTAATGCTCTAGATCCAACCCAACCCTTTCCTAACTCTGTTTGACCAAATCCAGTTTAAACTCTGTTATCACGTCCAACTGTAATTTCTGTGTGGGACAGTAATAGTTAAGCAAATATACTTTGTCTGGGTGACTTCCCTGAAAGAATTGGGAATTAAAATTCCCTGTTAGTATAAGTTCAAACACACTGCAGGTCAGCCACATATCCTTGCTTTGTGGGGGTATTTTGGTTTCTTTCACAAAATCACTCTCTAAAGATGGTGAAAGCAAGTTTATGGGAAGAGAAAGCAGATAAGTGTATTATTAAAATGAGCTGTTAAGATTAGTCCTGTACAACTTCAGCTGGTTGGTGAGAGCTCCCTCCAGCCCCCTCCAGGAGCAGCCAGAAACCAGAAATCATCTGCCTCGGGACCAGTCAGTCATGTCTCCATCCGATCCTGGCGCCTGTCCTGCTGAGAAAGGGGGCTTGTCTTCACTAATTTCATGATCTCACTATTAGAGGAGTGGGAAGCAACGTTTCCATGAATAATAATATGCCATGAAGGGCAATCAGTGCTCAAGAACAACGTCCTTGATCGCCGTCCAACCAAGCAACCCAAAGAGCTCTCTCCTCGTTGCGTAAGAAAACGAGTTATTGATTTGCACATTGTTGCAGAGGGCAGTTCTTAATCATAATTAGGCCACTGTGAAAAGTCAAAGCATTCAAATCATGAGAGGGCTTTCACCATTGCAATCTGGCATCCATATGTTCAATGGCAACTCAAACACACTGCTTTAATTTTTCTGTAGGTTGTTTTTTTTTTCCCCTCTGAAGACTCAATATCATTTACCCCTTTAAATATGTCAGTTCTGTGATTTTGGATATGCAGCCCCATATTGTCTTTCAGAAGGCTAAGTTAAAACATAGCACTCTATTTTGATGCACTGTACAATAAGAAATCATCTCTTCAAGAAAAATAAGGCATGACAGTCACCATTGTGTTGTGAGATATTCCCACAAACTTCCATATTTCGATCTCAATATGAGTTGCTTCAGGACCTGACCAAGTTACTTAAGTAAATTCTGAATAAAAGTAAGAGGAGCCAAAAATACTTTTAGCTGATTGCTAATCTAGGGCACTGAATGCATCCTTCAGATATTTCCAGGCATCACTCAAATATTTCTAGCTGAAAGGTTTAGTGTTCATGTTCATCTTGGGTTTGGTTAAGAAAATTTGAAAGAAAAAATCTAACTAAAACCTCCTCCTGAAAGGAGTCTAAAAACGGTTGAATTTTGGCAGTGAGGATCAATCCCTCTCATCAAGGAAAAGGAGACAATGAGTGAAAGAGGGGGTTCAAGTGCAAATCGGCTTCTTTTGGCCTGAAATGTATTTACTTTAAAATGAGATGTATTTTTCAAATTTTCAGGTAGCTGAGGTCTGGAACCATCTTACAGTGAGAATGGTAGCAAAATACCTTGGTGGTTTTAGGGGAAGAACAATCATTTTATGGAAGGGTTAAGACTCTTCCTGACAGAAGGAACAGGATCCCTGAAACTCTGCACCCCAATTGTGGCTGCCTCTGTGTGCAGGCTGTGGGAAAGAAGGGGGTCCTCCAGCTGGTCCTCTCAGCCTAAAAATAAGCCTAAGCCAGGCCTCAGAAATCCCTTCCTGGACACACCAGCTTCTTTCCACTGTCTCTAAAGAGATCCCAGGGTGTCTAGGTTAAATGGGCAGAGCTACACCAGAGGAGTTGGATGATCTGAATCTCATCAATGGGGAAATATTTAATTTCTCTCGATCAGATGTATCAACTTTTTATTCAAATCTAAAATTTGAAAAAAAACGCCAGGATTTTTTTCAAATATTTCAGAGTACAAAGTACAACTGAAGATGACATCGTATATTACATGTATTACAGGGGAAAATGTGTCTTAACTTGTCTGAAAATCACTGGAATACATCAAATTCATCAGTTCTGCTTTGGGCCTTTTTGCCCTGCTGTTCTTCAGTTCCCAAATCCCTCCCTAGGTGTCCTGCAGAGCACGTACCCCAGGTCCCTTGCTCACAGAGCTAGCCAGCTTTTCCTCAGCAGCACATCACTCAGCAAATCCAGTAGGAAACAGGAAAACATCATTTTTTTTGTATATACTCTTGAATCCCATCCCAATGAGGATCTTCTATTGCCTCTATGAGCTGTATGAGCAAGGCTGAAATAAGGTCATTGAAAGGATAAGAAAATAGAGATTGTTAACTTACGCCAGTCTAAAAGCTCCTGAAATTTTATTATTTCAAAATGTTAAAATGAGACAAAATCCAGGACACATATTTTCAGTGCAAGAGAGGGTTTAGTGATTGAAAGTCTTAATTGACAACAAAGGGAAGAGTTTTAAATCATCTCAGACTCCATTTGAATGGGCAAAGTATTAAAAAGTTGCCATGTTCACCATCAGCTCCTTAGAAAGTAAAAGTGGGAGATTTCAGGAATGTGAGAGCCTGGGGTCACTGAAGGATTGAAGAGCCCCAAACTAAACTTACAACTCAGTTCCTCGGGTAGGGCTCATAGCAGTGTCTGTTTGGAGAGTGACGCTACGTGACATCTCCAACTCTACACGGTGATGAACTTCACAGAACCAAACCCTCTCCCTGGCACAACAAGGAGATAGCATTTAACCACACCAATTCCTATATTTCTGGTGATGCCAGCCTGATGAGATGATGTCTTCATGGCTCTCCAGCAGCTGTCAGACCATGTGTTTCACCACAAGAGCCCTTTCCAGCAGGGTGTTGGCATGACAGAGTTTTCCAGGACAGATGGGAAGCACCACCTCTTTCATAAGGTCTCAGCCTTGCACACAGTGGAAAGGCAAAGCTGAAAGTGCCGTGTTCTCCTGAAATCCCTGAGCACATAACATGATGTGCTACTCCAGCATGGATAACCAAATTGCGTTCCTGATTTCCTCATGTGAAGCCCAAGCAACCCATGGAAATAGAAAAGCTTGCTCCTGTGTTTTCGTAATGAATTACATTTGTTAAGCCTGCTTTAGCAAATTAATTTATTTGATATGACTTAGAAGGACAAAATTTTCCACTTTCTTTTGGCATTTTACTGCCATGCTGCCACATCTAAAACATCCACAGAGGGCAGAGGAATCAAAATGAAGGACAGTGGAACTGGCTGCTCCTCTGGCTTCCCATTCCCTGCAAAAACAAGAACCATTCTGCATGGCAGAGTCCCCTGTCCTACCCCCAGCCCAAAATACTATGAATAAGGACCACAGTTCTCTGTTCACTCAGGAATGCCAGATATGAAACCACAATCAAGCTTCGATCTCTTCAGCACAGCATGCTCCACATGCCAATCTACATGTTTGTTGAAAAAAAAAGATTCTGCTGGAATAAGTTTCTATTATAAGCTCTCACTGTGTACATTTTTTTGAGTTAGTATATAATTCCTGCAGCAGAAACCAATATCTTTTCTGTTTTACAACTGCACATAAATACAACTGCCTTCCATCTAAAGAAAATAAATATTCACAATGTCTGTTCAGTTTGCCTTCTCGCAGCATCTCTCTCCCTCTGCCCAAATATAATCACACTTTCTTACCCCAATCACTCATGGGGGGGGAGAGCCAAACAAATCTCACATTCATAAACTCAGATGACAGCCACCCCGAGCCATAGGAATAACTCAGAATTTATTGGAGCCGTTAGCCCAGTACAAAGCAACTGGAGTAAACAGCGACTTCCAAAGGAGGCAGAGTTATTTGGAGCAGCTCCAGCATGCAAATGGTGGAGACATTGATAGCTGAAGCAATTATTATTTCCTTTCCCCACACCCCTTTCCTTTTTGCAGCTTGGCCAAATGAGTTTTTCTGCAGATGCTGGAGGCACTGGAATCTAATGAAAATTATGGTGTTTTCTATGGTAGCCCTCAAGCTGTCAATGCAAGAATGGAAAAGATTTCCAGCTTGCCCATTGCCATGAATTCATGGCGGGAGTAGTGTTTAGCCCAATAATATGTTCACTGGGTCTTGGTTTCTCCTTGGAATTGGTGAAGCAGGTTGTCTGACCAAGTGATTTGTCTGTGTGGAGCAAAATTAGAAAAAGGGCCAATTTTTCTGGAATAATTTTTTCAAAAATAACCAAGCATCCATAAATAAGAGCTGAATCCAGAGGAGTCCACCTTTAAAGTTTAAACTTGAAAAATAGGATAATTATTACTATTGGTAATATTGTTACTGTTCTTAGCAGCCTCACACCCACATCAGAAAGCTGTTACAATGAGAGTTGTACAAAAACTGAGCAGTAAAATAGTCCTTGCCCCAAATAACACACAATCTTATGCAAGAGACTAACAGGGAAGGTTCAGGGACATGGGCAGCAGTTGGTAGCCTGAAAAAGATGAAATGAGGAGGACTCCAGAGTCACTTCTTTTTCTGTCTGGTTTCTTTCCCTGGCAGACCTCTGGGTCAGGGAACCCCCCTTTCCATGAATTCACACAGCTCCAAGCATCACCTCTGCTCTGACAGCAAATCTGGGGAGGCTTTCAGCAAGTTTCTAAGTGAAAGGTATGTGAGTGGATAAGACAGACAGCCTGGCCCTATTTGTGCTCCTTATTCTTGTGCTGGATTCATACGTACGTGGGATTGTGCCATCTGTTTCCAGTCAGCCCTCGCACACGGGGTTCTGTACAGGCAAGGAAGATATGCTGAGCGGAGAGAGGGGTTTCAGCAGCAAAGGTGCTGCAGCAGATCCTTCTGCCTTCACTGCTAGAATTGTTGGGTTTCTTTGTGCTGGGAAGAGGAGGAAAGCTGGCCTGGAAGGACAAGCTGAAAAATTCTTTGGTTTGATGTTTTGGACACGAATCTGAGTGTGAACCAGTGGGCTGAGCACTGAACCATGACCTGCCTGATGCTGTTTCAGTTTCCAGCACTTGTTGATATCCTTTAGGAAGTTTGGGAATACACATGCACCTTCCCATGTTGTTTTTCCCCACCTGGTACTTCTGCTTGTCACCACACTCTGTGGTCTTGCTGCAACCCAGACATACCCAACCCAAGATCTATTGCACAGTTGGAACTTTCCAAAGCATTTTGAGCCAACACAATTACACAATTGCTTCACGGATCAAAGAGCTAATATGCATTTATTATTCCCTTTGTAATGCATTATTAATTGGTGGCCTAAAAGTTATCCCACACACAACAGCAAAATAATGTCATTCCTAAAACCAACATAGAAGGTATATGGCAGCACACAATCCTATAACACATTTATTTAACGCAACATGTACTCACAGAGTAACTTAATGGACATTGTAAGACATAATTAGTAACTCCACAGCATGGTGCAGTGCCAGCCCTGGTCTTGCATCAAAGATTTATAAAGACCAGACAAATTGTGCCAGGATAAAGGTCAATGTGGTGCAATCCTGTACCTACAGGGGTGATGCAGTTGAGGGAGGCAGAACAGAAGATTTCTGCCTCAGAAGGGTTGTCAGCACCTGAGCAATTGTCATGCACACAGCCTCTTTTATACTTCTTCCAGATTCAAATTTTATATTGTTTATCTGTTGGCAGGAGGCATTTCAACTACAGAATCAAACAGATCTCTTCTAAAGAGGTCAGCTAGGAATCCAGTTCAGCTCACCATCACCCACTGGTTTTAATCACATTTTAAAACTGGACTTAAACATATTCTGACAGGATTTGTGACTTCAGGTTTTGGGGACTTTTTCAACATCAAAAGCTGCTGTCTGTAATTCTAAAAGTTATTTATCAGCTAGATAAAAGCCAGAAACATGACATGTACTGTCATCTGGAAGTGTTGGTATGTTGGAAGTCTTCTGGCATTGTTCTCATGGGCTGCAGCAACAGTTGATAGCAAAAACCACAAACGATCTCCACCTAACAAGGAGAAAGACTTACAGTGGCTGATGAGCAGCTTCATATGAGATTATGCCTTTCAAGCACCTATTTTATCTGCCGGGGCTGCAATGGGAACTTGGCTCAGATGCCAACATTCCCTTTGTGGAGCGAAACAGATGGAATGAATTCCAGCATCAGGATTGGGATGTCTCACTGTTTGTCATGGGCAGCCTGAGGGGCCTCTGAAGGCTGGCAGTTATCAGCCATGACAATGTGGACTCCCATGAAACCAGGATATTCTCAGACAGATGCATGAGCCTTAACATCCTCAGCACACTCAGCAAACCTTTATCCTCCCTGGCACATCCGAGCCTGCTCCTTTCACATCCCTGGGCACTTGTTCCATATATCTCCTGGACACAGTCCCAGTCTACACTCTCAACAGTTTAGGCCTCAATCTCAAGCCATTCCTAATTCCTTTCACAGCTCTGGGTCCCAATTTCCTGGAAGTTACAGAATGAAATACTTGGGTTGGAAGAAACTTTAAAAATCATCTTGTTCCAACCCCCTGCCATGATTTGCACTAGACTATGTTACTCCAAGCCCTGTCCAACCTGGCCTTGGACACTTCAGGGATGGGGCAGCCACAGCTTCTCTGGGCAACCTGTGCCAGAGCCCCAGCAGCCTCAAGTACCCACAGTTATGTTCTCAGATGCCCCATTTTTCATGATCCCTAAATCTTCTCAATCAACAAGGCTCTGAATTTCTCTTCTCAGCTCCCCTAACTATATATCTAGTTTTGGGTTTTTTTTTTTTTCCAGTTGAAATGTTCATTCCTCCCCTGTCTTCATGTCACATCCCCACTGGATCTCAAACTCAGTGTTTTCCATATCTAAAATTCTCGTACTAATCTGTTCTTCATTGTTGCGGTGTGCTCTGACCAGTTTCGGTTTATCTCATGGCCAGGCTCTGCTATCTCCCCTTCCGTCACCAGGTATCTGTTTCCCCCCCCAGAGGGCTCTGTATTGTGCAATCCTATACAAAGCTGCCAAATTCAAACCTAGCACTCCTCCCTTATTGGATGTTGTACCCTCCCCCTGCCCCCTCTTGTCGGTATTTATGTCACTGTAACACACTGTGCCGGTGCTTCCCCAGCACAACCCCAGTGCTGAATAAACCATCTGGGAAGCCCCTGCTGTTGTCTCTCCTTCTCTGGCACGCCTGTACCATCGGTGGGTTGGGTGAAACCTTGCAGGAACTTTGCCAGCCCTCCCGTGCCTTCGAAGCAGCTCGGCAGCCCCTGGGACCGCGAGCGGACGCCCGGTGCACATACCGACAGCATGGCGGCACTTCATCTCTTCATTTGGTCCTAGATTATTTTCTCTTTTCAGTTTTACGTGATAGCCTCCTTGCTAAGATTGACTTTCACACAAACAAAACAATTCCCCTCTTTACTTCCAATTCTTCTCTATTTACTCTCAGAAATACAAGAAATATTTTTGACAAAGCTTAAAACAGAGATTTTAAAATTTCAAGAGGTGAAGCATGAAAGAAGCACCATAAAGCAAGGCCATGAAGGTCAGTCAGCTTAGGAGTTGTGGTATTTATCCTGACTAATGTATCCCTAAGGATTGTAACACACATACACAGAGCCTGGCTTTGCTCAACAGGCTTAGGAAAGGTGGCTGGAAACAACCTGAGGCTCTTGTCCTGCAGGTGTTCAGGCACTGTTTTAAAGCCACCTTTTACACACTTGCAAGAGGAACTGTTTTAATCAGACTAATAATGCAAGAAATAAACACGTCCTTTAACCACTAAAAGGTGTCTGTGCAGTTTGTAAAAGTCACCAGCACCTTGAAACCATTTGAAACTCAGCCTCCGTCATGTTTCCCCTTCAGCAAAGTAGTTGCTGAGTTAATGGGCAAGATTGAATCCAGTCCGGGCTAGAGGGTTGGGAAATATGAGAAGCTACTCATCAATCAACAGGAGGCAAATCTTCCAACTGTATCTCAGGTGAGACTTCTGCTAAAATTTCCAATCTCCATTTTTATAATCCCCATGTTCTATGATGCCATATACAGGTATTAAATTCTTTACTCATATTAAAAAAAATTATTCCCTTCACAAACAGCAATGTTTTTATCATAACTTTGTACTATTTTTATCGTCTTGTTCCTGTCACTAATGTCCCTATACCTTAAAAGCCATTAAAATCTGTAAAATATATTCATTTATCCTCACTTCAAGGGAAAACTCTTGCGAGCAGAAGTAGAAAAGATGAACTGTACTTGTTACCAGATTAATCTTTGCATTGGAGTACGAATAAACTCTGTTCTTTTGACAACAGGTTCTGTAATTCCATCTTCCTTTCTCATTTCCAGAAGCCCATGACTCCTACTGATAAATCCCTCACAACCTCATGTTTGGGCTCAGCGCAGGAATAACCAAGCAAAATCCTGAAGATCATTTATGCTGAGTTATTCTTCAGGATTTCCACAGGAAAGACACAATGTGGGACAAGCATGTTCCCATCTCTAAGCTTTGGTGTCTATCTAGAGGCAAACTCTCATGAAGCAATAAATTCCCCATCCAACCATTCCCTTGAGTTGATTTCAGCAGTCACTTTCCCCATTTCAACATTATCCATGACCTTGCCGAGGTGCTCCCTGTCCCATTAAAAAGCCATTAATGACAACGATCAGCAGTATCAGTCCCACTATTGATCCCAGAAGAAAAGTGCCAGCAACTGGTCACCAGTTGCGCATCCTGCTGATGACCATTGTTCCACAAGCTCAGTGGTCCAGTTTTCCCACCAGTTTTGCAGTCCAACCATCCTGTTCACATCCCTCTGAACTTGCAGTCATCTCACCACAGTGTTACTGCTTCCTTCTGTCCCCAAGTTTTGTATTGCTTTGGGAGAACTGAAAAGGGAGCTTTGAGGTAAAGCACACCAGAGCAGCAGCAGTTGGTTCAGCTCACATCCAGACTCCTGAAGCATCAGGAGCTATCAGATACCTTGCCTGTTGTAAAGATGCTTGGCATCCTGGGAAGTCAGGAGCTGGCTTTAGATGGATTTTGGGGTGTCTTTGCCTCTGGAGTTTTCTGTTGTGATTCCAGATGTGCATCTGATAAGCATTAGCTCATGTTTTCATACCTGTCAGTCTCAAGGCCTTGTACTGAGTTTGTGCCAGAAGAAAGTTGTTCTGCACTTTTTTCAGTCCAAGGTAGAGTTCTGGGGAGCACTGAAGGAAGAAGTCATCCCAGGAGCCCTTTGGCCAGACAAGATGATACTCAGGGTCCAAAATGCAGCTTGGGACAACATCCTTTGCTTAGTTAAATCCAAAGTTCAAGGTCTGTGACTTTTCCTATCACTTTGCAACAGCAAAAGCCTGGATCCTCTTTTCCCCCTGCTGAACCAACAACACTGAGGGTACATCTGTGAAAGCTAAACACTGCCAGGGGGCACTCTCTGCGCCTGAGATTAACTGTCACACCCTGGTTGTACCCCTATTGCTAAATTCCCTTAATATAAAACAAGGTGGTTACCTCATCTTGCCTATAGGAAATGGATCACAGACACAAATGTCATGAGTCGAGAGAAGTGAAAAGGCATAAATCTTTCTTTTTCACATGGTACCTCTGCATGTGCATTTTCTATAGGTATGAAACAACCAAAATCGAGAGCCAGGGCTTTGGATGCACCCGGCATTGCTGATGGTGCAGCTGACTTCAGCAGGGGCCATTAACTTAATGCTGAGCACTTTTGCCTCAAATAAAACAGCTCAATACAACTATTTTGGGAGAAAATGCAGGCGTAGGACTCAGGCACTTTGTAAACCTATTCTAGGCTTCATCTCTTCCTGTGACAAGGAACAAATCAGAACATTATTTGATGATAGTACTTTTCTACTTAGCAAGCACTATTAGTACAATAATTACTAAAATATATAAAGAACAGGAAAAGCAGAAAGCATTGACAATGCTCTCTGCTGTTGCTATTATTATTTTATTATACAGGTATTCATTTTGGATTTAATCCCCAGGAAATGAAATTTAGAAGCACAGATATAAGTGGCAAGATAGTTTGACCGGTTCATTCTAGAAAGTTCAAGAGCATCAAAGTATGAGACAACAGCTATTAGGCATTATCTCCAATAACTCCTGAAACATAGGTGAGCTTATGGACAACTAGATCAAATTCAGCACCTGTCTTTGAAAATAGGGGGAGAAAGAAGTCTTTGACACTTGTGTTGGCTCAACATAAATTGGTAGGATAACTCCTAAAATCTTAAATATTTTTAATTCATTAAAATGAAGCCTAAGAATAGTTGTATCTCAGTTTGGAAATTCACATAAAATGAGAAAACATATCAGAGAAGAATTTTCAAGAACAAAATAAAAAAATTAAATACCCACATGCTAAATATCTGTATGTCATACCCAGAATTTAAGAAGGTTTTTGACATTGTTTTATCTGAGTTTCTAATGTATAACCTAAAGCAACATGAATAAGACTACAGTAAAGTGGCTCTGCTGCTGTTCACAATCACAAAGCAGTTAGTAATAGTCACAATCAAAGTGGAAAAATATATCCAGTAGTTTTCCTCAAGTACCTGATCTGGCTCTGTACAATATATTCATTAATGACCTGAATCCTGAACCAGGTTTGCAATTGCTAGAAAGTTTGTAGTTAATCCTGGTTTGAGTTTGGGAGTGGACAGATGACCAGCTTGCTAATCTTTGCTCTTTATCTCTTTACTTTACTGTAATACAACCCAGATGATTATGGCAAGGAAAAAAAGTTTTAAAAAATAAATGTATTTTAAATAGAATATGCGGTGCTTTCCAAATACAGGGTTTGGGGCTTATTCTGCAAATTATTTGTTCTGTCCATTCATTATATCCTGAATAAACACAACTGGTTTTCTCTGCTGCAATATTTTTCCCCTGAGATTTCCAGGGCACTCTTCAGAGCCAACCAGTTTTGCAAACCCTCCACAGATTTTTAAAGCTGAACGGAACCATTTTAATTATGTAGCTTTATCTCCAGCCTAATACATGAAATAGATGAATACATGAAAAACAAGTTCAAGACATCCAAATTTTTTTTAAAAGAGCAGCAATTATCTGGAACTGATGTATTCATCTTTCTCTCAGGCCACCACCCTGGAATCTTCTTCTGCCATTTCCAATTTACTGAGCTGGGCATGGATTTAAGCCATTGCTGACCCTGGAAGAAAACCACAGCTACGCCACAGACTGGTTTAGATTTAGGCCAAGGAGTTCAGGCTCCAGCTTGAAATGCGGAGGTCAAACTTCAGTAACCAGAAGTAATCTTCAGAGCTTTCAAATGGCAGGGATCCAAGGATCCAGCTTTCTCCTTGGTTTGATAAATGCTGCCCTGAAGTAAATCCTGGAGGATTTGTGTGTTTTTCACGTATCTGGAGGTATTCAACATCTTTGTCAGCTTCTAGCAAAAGAAAGCCCTTCCTGGTGCTGAGGCTGCCAAGCTGGGCATCTTTGGAGAGGTGGAGATGGGGTTTAGTGCCATGTAACTGCAATGGGCAGGCTCAGGAGGTACCAGAGCCCTGTCCCCCTGTCTGTTTCCCACAAGAGATTGTAAGACACTGATCACGATCTCACACGTTCCACGTGCAGGGAAGCACAGAAGTCTGATGGCTTTCAGCTCTCACGCCCTTTTATATCCCTGTGATCACAACAGAGAAGGTAAAGAAGCAGCAAAAGTATTTTATGTTTAGGGCAGGTTTTAAGTATAAGGTGGGCAGCAGTATTTTTGGAACATCTGTAAAAAATGGGAAAAAAACCCTTCTGGAAGAAACTGGTGAAGGGCGGCCTACAGCAAGAGAAATCCCTGTTCCCCCCATTCCTCATCATCCCTCTTGCCTTCCCACAGATTTGTCCCTGGTTAAAGTGCTCACTGCAGGCAAGCAGGGTCTCAGATTTATGTCTCATCTGAGCTGTAGCTCTTCGGAGCACGATAATGCTCAGTTAACACAATACCATAACACCAGATCAGGTATCATCTGAGGGGGAAAACGTGCCACCTCTGGAGGCACAAATACAACTTCCTCAGCACCTGGGTGTTCTTGGAGAGCTCTTAACTTACTAATTTGTTTTTTAATATATACAGCTATTCAATAGTGGCAGAGGGGGCCACTGGGTCTGGGAAGAAAATAAGAAATCCTAGCTGAGCAGAGACGTGGCTTCGGAATGGATATCCAGAGTAGGATGTCACACAAGGCTCAGAAAACTCAAACCCTGCTGGGATTTGTTTTCTTCACTGAGTAAATTATGTGACACAGAGGGAGAGTCCTGCAGGAAACCTACGCAAGGGATTCCAACTTCAAGTCAAGGTGACAGTGTGGAAAAACAAACCCAGGTATGAGAAACCTCCTCTGTTTTCAGCTACAGATTTGAAGATGCCTTGGCTCTCCCCATCCTCTGACATGAATTGGTTTGGTTTTCTGGCTTCCTGCAGAGCTTGATATGAGAGACAGTGCCTCTATCCCAAAGGAGAAGCTTTCCTCCCTGTGATTCTTACCTCTCTCAAATCCTCGTGCTGTGTGTCCACACACGCGGCAGAACAGCAAATCCACTGCAGTAACCCCAAAGCACCTTCTGGGAAGATATTGATTTTTCCCATTATCCATTTCCTCTCCAGACTCAAACAAGGAAGTGAAAAACCAAGGAAAATATAAAAATCAGTCAGCCTTGCTGTGGATACACACTTGGGACTCCCCTAGCCTTAAGTGGGATGTGTGTTTGCGCATATCTGAAGCCATAATAAGATCCTTTGGTTGTTGTGAGGTGAGCTTGCACTGCAGAGCTTTAACCCAGAGTCAGTTTTGGATGCAAACCATCAAATTATCCAAATACAAAATTTTTTTGCTTTGGCTAATTACACTACAGCTAGAAAGCTGCTAGAAGGTTTCCAAAGTCTGGAGGTGTTTGAGGCAAGGAGCTGCTTTCCTCAGTCCTGGTAATATGGGAGAAGGAAGGGAGAGCCTTGCTCTTGATTGCCTCTGGACTTCCCATTTTACTCATGACTGGAGGCAGAAATGCTGTGCTGCAAAAACTGTTCTTCACATTCAATTCCATCTTAAACTGGGATGCAGCAGCCTCCTCCAAAACACAGGGAAAACTCAACTAAATGGTTTCAGCCCCCTCAAGGTTCAGTTCAAGGCTTTGACAAAGACTTTGGGTCACTTCTGATTTCATCCAACTGTATTTGACCAGCCCTAATTGCACCAGCACATCTGGAAATGCTACACTAAGGCCCTGCCAGCACTTTCATTATAAACCCTCCTGTTTTCATGGGTTTGTAACTTTTCCTGAAGAAGAAAAAAATAAAGGAATGGCAGAAGGGATGAAACTTGATATAAAAACTTCTCAGCTGGGGAGTAATTTTTGTATGTGTGTTGCAGTATTTCAAGGAAATCAAATCAACCCATTTTGAAAATGACAAAAGAATTCATAGGAAGGGGTGGGAAGGCAGAAGAGCATTTCCTTGAGTTTGCTTTTTTCTTTATTTGAAACACATAGGGGAAAAATATTGCAGCTATAAACCATTTCTCAACCCTGACCTGTGGCTTGGCTTGGATTAGAGGCTTTGGAGGACTCTTTCAAAGGACGGCAGAGAAAAAGAGCATTTGCCCACAGCACCTGCTGAGAAATGACTCTGAGAGACAAGAAACATCAGTATGTCCCTATTATTTGGTGCAAGGTGATGTGAATGGCTGGAAACTCTGGGACCATCCAGGATCTCTACTGCTTAAAAAAGAATATGGGCTTGTTTAGTAGCACTATTGGACAGAGGAATTCCTAGAGCAAGATTCTTCCAGACATGGAGAGAAGCACTGAGCTCTTTTTCCAGACAATCCTTCCTGGGGTTTACTCCAAAACCCTTGGCTGAAGGAAAGTCCCACTCATTGAAGCCTGCTTGTGGTGAACGCTGAATACATCCAAGGGGTGACACTAATTCTGAGGTGAAGATAAACACAAACACCTATGAACAGGTCACAGGATCACATTATAGGTAATGAAAATCTATTTCACAGCATGAAATGGATTGGCTTAACAAGAAAAACGCAGAGGCTGGGTCCTGCAGGACATTAGGAAGGCACTACTGAGATACTTCAGAGAATCATAAAATGATTTGGGTTGGAAGGGATCTTAAATCTATCTCCAACCCCCTGGCATGGGCAGGACACTTCAGGTGGCACTAAGCAGCTGAATCCCATAATACTTATATATATTTACTACAACTTTGTGCCCTCTAACTACGGTGGGAACTCAGACACCTCCACCCAGAATTATCCAGTGTCCATCCAGCCCTCTGCATCAAGAACCACATAGTCAAAGAACAATCCTCATTCCTTGGTTTCAAAAAACAGGAGAAAGGAGCACAGTATTTTTCCTGCTTCCACTACATTGACTCAGCACGCATTAAAAATACTTGTAAAAGTTATTACTGCAGTGAGCTGACCCTCGATCCATATATCAGGTTCAGCTCCATCAAAAACACATGAAGGTGTATCTGAATTCTTGCATTTTTCCAAGTTATGGGGCAGATTGTAACCCGGGCTGGCTGAAGATAAGTGGCAGAAGATGTGTGTTACAAGTGACCCCCTCTCTCCACTGACTGCTGAGAGCGCCCCTGCCTCGGAGACCAAGGTGCAGCTGAACACCTTCTCTATTCCATCTCCTCATGGCTGGCCAGACACACACTGGCTGACACAGAAGCTTGAATGCATGTGAGCACTAAATGTGGGTGTCTCAGCCTGGAGATTATTAAAGTTAGTGATTCTATGGAGATCACTTCCAATCCTCACCCACAGCATCCAACAGCTTCTGCAGCACAGCATCAGCCTCTGCGTTGCATCACATCACATTTGCAACAAGCACAGGCAACTGTGGCAGGTCAGCTGGCATGTGGCACCTTGCAAAAGCACAATAATTTGCTTGTGTCCCTGAGCCACAACCCTCAAACAGCTCAGATGCAAATATGCAATTTGTATTCTCACCAAATGAAAGACACTTAAATTCTAATGTAGGTTGATAAGAACTTGATGGAAGAAGGAAGTTTTTATTACGGGTTTTTAAGCCTGTCTCTTGTCTAGATGGAGCTGAAAGCAGTGTGGAAGCATACTGGGAATTGCATTCATTACACAAACCAGCCTGGCTAAAATCAGAACCCTATTGACATGTCTTCCCTTGGGTGAGCCAAACTGGAAACTGTGGGCTTGGTGACAACCATTGCACAGGTACAAAACTATTTCCTTCTGGAATAATAGTCACAGTTCAGGTCACCTGTGATCAAGAAAGATGACCTGGGAATCAGGATGGTGCAGAGAAGAGCACTGGGATCATCTAAGGAATGCGGAACTTCAGACACAGGAGGAGAGGCTTGTTTTAAGTATCGGAACAGAAGCTGAAAGTTGATATGACTGTTTAAACTACAGGACAATTTTGGCATGAGGACAAATGGGTGCTAACTGTCCATGAATAAATTTCAGATGGACATTAGAAAAGAGTTTCAAACTGTCAGAAGAGTGAGGGCTTGAAGCAGCCTTCCCATAGGAGTAGTTATGGCATGAAACCGAACCCCTTTTATGAAGGAGCACACCAAATTTATGAACAGATTATGTTACGTGGGAGGCTGAGGCAGCATGTGGCTGAATTGGTTGATCCACAAGGCTCCGTTCAGGCTACCTTGAAGAAAATTTTAGAATTCCATTTTCAAATGCCCTTTATACTTTCTGTGTGTTATACTGAGTGTAGAAATACTTTCACCTTGCAGCTAAGCCTTCTATTGTGTTATTTCCACCTTGGACAAATAAAGGAAGTAATTGGAAAACCGCAGGAAAAGCTGATTTTCTGACATTACAGACGCTAAAATAGAAAGATAAGGTAAAAGGGATCAGTCCATGTGCATTCATTCATGGGGTGATTAACACCCTCTGTGAGATTTTGGCATTAGACCCTCAGAAACGCCTCTTTTTATTTTGTCTACCTAGACCCTCACCAGTGTGTGCCAGATTCACATGTTACACACAGGGAATGAGCACAAGAATTATTGCACAATTCAAAGTGTATCAGTGGCAGGCAAAGCAGCACAGAGGAGAAATATGTGGTAATAATCAAAAAAGCTAGTTCCAGAAATGAAGGTATTCTATCTGTATTAGCCTAGGGTTGAGCCCAGGACAGTTATCTAGAATTAGTCATTCTGGAATGGAATTCAGTTCACTTAGATCCCAATTTCATGACAGATAAAAAAACAGTCCATATATTTTCCTGAACTGCTCATTATACAGCCCGTAAGTTCATTAAATGCACCTTTATTTAATCTGAATTTTGCTGGACTGTTATATGTACCAATCAAATTCTGTCAGGATCCAAGTTCTAACCATTCCCAACTCTACAAGACTGTCTTCACCAAAGTCTTCTCAAGAGGGCTTTAGAGTCAGAGGTAACAAAGATGGGGCAGTGTCTTCCTCCTAAGAATCTGAAAGCTGCAGTTCTAAAATCAGTTCTCTCTCTGTGGCTGTGTTATGCACACCTCTTGGAGGCAGGTACTGGAATTTTCCAGCAGGAAGCACACAGACTGAGCAGACTGAGTTTTGGGTTCCCCATGTCCCAGGTCCTACAGGATCCTGAATCTGAGCTTATGTCTCTACATAGCTCAGCAGCCCTCTCCACAGCTGAGCATCGTCTGTGGTTTAAACAGCCCCTACGAAAAAAGTTGTTTTCAGGCTACTTAAAGACCTCAGCTCAAAAGAACAGACTGCCCTGGGCCTGAGCAACAAGAAAATTGGCACCTGTTAGAAATAAAAAAGGATGATAAGCTAATTCAAAAGCATGAATGGACAAAATAGAATGGAAAAGACCATTCAGATCAGATTTGGCCTCTGGTCACTGCTCTCCAGTTTGACAGCTTTGCTTCCTGGGCATTATTCAGGAACAAGATCCAAGAAGCAGCATAGTCAAACTGGGCTGTTCCATAAAGAACTTTTCCTTTTTAATCTGTGTCTTTTGCCACTTTTGCCTCCTCCAGATCACGGTGTAAGGCTTCTGTTTATTTAATGAAGATGTGCACCACCATTTATCATACACAGCAACATCCACTGGCTGGCAAAGCACTAAGGACCATCATAAAATTGTGAAGCACTTAGAACTCCCCATGTCACTTCTCATCTGCCTCCAAAAATTCCATCGGTTTTGTCAGACATGGCTTTCTGTTCCAGAAACTCTCCCAATTCCTTTATATCAGCTCATATTTTTCCAGATGTTTTGTGATCTCATCCTCTGCTAATGTCTCCAAGACCTTGCCTACTGTCAAAATCAAACTTTATTGCAAGCCTGCGACTCCCTGATTTCACCTTAGTCCTCTTCGTATGGAATGGGTTTACATTTGCATTGTTCTTGTCCCTTAGTACTTTTCCTGTTACCATAAGCTCCTAAGTTTGGTTTTTTTTAGCTGACCAGTATCCTCTTCCATCATCTCTTTCATGAGATTCAGGTGTGACCAGCTGAGCTCTACAGCTGTCTCCTCCTCCTGGTGTTTTTTTTAATATTTTTTTTTAAAGATTGATCCTCAGATTGCTTTGGTTTTCGGAATCTTTTGTTTTAATTTCTGGCACTGTATTTTGTTTCTTCCTGGAGACCTACTTATCACTGATGGTAGAGGACTAAGGCTGAAGTCATGATGATACATTAGCTAAGACAATCCACAGACTGACCATTGTTTATAGAGCTTTTTAGATCCAGACAAGACTGGTAGTTATAAAAGATAATGAATATCAGGTGTCTTCATAAGGCTTTATGTGCCAGTGAAAAACTGCTCAGTTTACTGAAATTTTCATCTGGAATATCAGACCTGGCAAATTGTTCAGAAATCCCGTGGTTGTGTGTGCTGGAAGAATGTGTTCATGTGGATGAGACGGTCACAGCTAAGGGAAGCAGTAGCTGCAAATCAGCTCATTTGTCCACCATGAATGTGTCCACCCATGAGGAAATGGAATAACATTTGCATCGAGACATTCCCCTCTTCTCATCATGGAGATGAGAAGATTTGGGCCAGTCCTGGGGCTAGAGGAGTGATTTGAGTCCAGGCATCTTGCCGTCCTCCAGAGTCCCCAAGAGATGTCACTCACTTTGGAAACATCTTGCAGAATATAATAATAGTAAACCCATGGGGATACACAATGGCTTAAAAAATGCTCAACCTTTAACAAATTGTATGGCCTATTTGTAGTTCACCCTGTCAAATGCTGGGGACAAGATGTATTTCCATTTTAAGATTATGTGCAGTATTAAGAACCATAGTTACAGTAACATAAAACATACTTTTATTTTAATAGAGGAAAAAAAATCTCATTTTAAAGCCAAAAGCTGACAGTCTAGTTGTTGAGTTGGATTATAATTCTTCAAACCAGGCAAGGACCCCTTTTCATCAGGCCAAACAGAGGCTTCGTGCAGTGAAAATGGTTTGACTGGGTGCAGGGATCCTTGCCTAAAGAGAGACCAGCTAGATGGAGGATCTGCACAAACCTCTTGTTTTCTCTGTCCCTTTTCCTTAACTAACTGCAGGGTTTAGTTCTTCATGGGCTCAGTTTAGCATCTTTCCTGTGGTTCTAAATATGAGTAAGTTAAAGGTAGGGACATTCCCTCACAATGTGGGAGTATGAATATTTTTAATATACAAGCACTCAATTTATTAAAAAACCCCTGAATTCCTCCCTCCAAGATTTTAGTCATGTATGGGTGGTTATTACTCTCTTTGTCATTGATTTGTTCTCTCAGAAGAAGAGGCTTTTGGGTCACTGGGGTCACCTGGAGTCTGATAATGCAGATTCAAGTCTGCTTAGCAGTAGACTTGAACAATTCACGTGGGCTGAGATCCTGCACCAGAGGATTTAGGGATCACAGCTCTCAGAGATGTAAGACTATGTTTGATTCATTGCTGCTCTGCTTTGTAGGAAATTTCCACAAGGACTTGCACAAGGGTTTTTTGTTTTTTTTGTTTATACTCCTCCTCTCCACCCAACAAGCATGGGATTCCTAATATAGCTTTGAGGTTCCTAATATAGCTTTGATTCAGCTTCCTATTCCACCTGAAAAGTGGGGATAATGGCCCTGTCCTCCCTAACTGGTGAGATTTAAAACAAATTCACTGAGGGCTTTAAGGTGCCACTTAACATAATGGAGGCTGGTGGCAATTCAGTACCAATAGACATAAATAACCAGTAGATAGGACCCCACAGGCTTTGAGATTTTAGTAAATTATTTGAACAGTTTGGATTATTCTACCACTCAAATCAGTGACAGAGTTTCCTCGGCTGGCAGTAGGATAAGAATTGTGTACCAGATAAGTGTCCTTGAATAAGAGCCCCATATATCTCCAAGCATTAGTCATTTTTAGCACGTGAGTTACACAGAGAGTTGAAACTGGTGATAACTTCCCTTCTTGCTGAGTTTGTGCAAACATTTCCTGAGGCTTTCAGTTTTTACCACAATAGAAGGCTTTTAAGGCTTGAATGGGGATAACTTGAATTATTAGCATCGGTCCCCCAGCCTGACCACAAGCATGTCTGAGCAGCTCTTGCTGATAACACACTGCAACAACTCCATTTTCCTCACACATACACATAAAATAAGCTGATACTCGTGATCACCACCAAGTAGGAAATCACTGGTTTGATGGGACTGCTGCCCCCAAATAACCTTTCAGCTCCTTCCCTCTACTTTTAACCTGACAATTTCAACACACAGTGCAAGCAATTTCTCAGTGAAACCGCGGGTTAACAGGTATTAACCACCTGGTTAGCAGGTATTGATGGCACCTCAGGTCACTGGAGGCGGTGGCTCTCTGCAATGACCAACAGCAGCAAGTTTGGTCCTCTCTGACTGCACTTCACATGGGAGGGTTTCCTCACACTCCTGGCACGCAAGCACGGCTCTGGAAGCCAACCCCCCGGTGTCACCCTGGCTTTCAGCACTGCTCAGCCAGAGGGACCCCAAGAGTACAGAGCACAGATCATAAAACAGAGATGTAATTTCCTTCCACACATGAGTAGAGCAATGCTCCATCCCAGCTGAAGGCCAGCAGCATGTTTGGAACTCGGTGAACTTTATATTTCCTTGCCTGATACTGACTCTCCTCCAGTTTCCCTCAGTGGCCAGCCCGGGTATTCTCCTCCCATAGGTACACAGGCCACCAGGACCTGCTGACTACTCCTACAGCTAAACCCCCTCCTGGGCCAGCAGTTCCCTTCTCGGTATTCAGTCATCTCCCCATCACTTTTCCAGTCCGAATTCCTGCACCTGAGCTCGCATCTGCTCACAGGACACGACATGAAAGGTGTCCATGAAGACTTGGCAGATTTCTCGGTTTAGCCTTAAGCCAAGCACAGAAGTCTGTTCAAGGAGCCAGCCCAGCTTTGCTGAAGGCCACCACACATTCATATGCACCTCTGTGTCCAGGCAGCTGAGGACACAAGAGACAGGCCGTAGCCACAAACATCACCCATGATTTGTCATTCCTTTCCCACAGAGGTTTCCACACACCATTCCAGTTTTCACAGACTCATTAAGGTTGGAAAAGACCTCTAAAATCTTGGAGTTCAACCATTCACCACCATATTCAGCACTAAACCATGTCCCCAGGTGCCACATCCACACGCCTTTTGAACACCTCCATTGACGGTGATCCCACCACTTCCCTGGGAAACCTGTTCCAATGACTGACCAGTCTTTCAGTGAAGAATTTTTTCCTAATATCTAATCTAAACCTCTTCTGGTGCAGCTGGGAAAGCTGTCTTATATTTTCACTGAGAAGGCTAAGAGATTTGGATTTGGATTTGGATTTTTTTTTTCTTTTCTCCTTTCTCATTCTTCTCCAAGGAAAAAATATATTTTTCAATCAATTTCTTCTTAAAAAACTTTTCTTTTTTTTCCAAGTGGACTCTCTAATAATCATCATTAGGAGAGCATTTTCTTTCTGTCCTAAAACATAATATTGTTGCATTTATAAAAACTATGCAGTACTGCTAGAAAAACAGTGGGACTAACAGGAACAACTGAATATGTTTGTCTAAGTCTCAGCAAGACACAGCATCCATAATACAAAAAAGCAAGGAAAAACGTACCTGCCACTGTAAGGTTTAACTTTAAGAATGAAACCACTTGAAAATGAGGAGGTCAGGAGTTTGGTTTTTTTTTTTAAGAAATGGAAAGGCACAGCTAAAAGGCTCAAATGACAGCAGCTGCTACGGAGACTTTTAAAAATGAGGTACTTAGTGATTTACAATATTGATTAACTAAAATTCTCCCTAAAATTTCCTCTGATTTTATCTCCTTTTAAAAGATCAGAAGGGTTTTTTTTTATAAAAGGCAGGAAAAAGAGAAGAGCATACTATATTAGGTTAAATATGAAATATTAATAAAGCAGGACAAGAAATAATTTGAGGAAACCCCTGCCAAAACCATTTAAAAACACCTTAAGAAAAATGTTCTACATACTTTTATTTGCAAACCTGCCTGAGAGGTCAAAGAAATAACAATTGTTTCAAAGAAAAGCCAGTTCTCAGACAAGATAAGGCACAGCAGAAACGCTCAACACTTCTTTGTTGAGAAGCAGTGAGAGGTTCTTGCAACAAAATGTTCCTCTGTGTTGGGTGAAGCTCAAGAACTGTGTCAAGATGAAGTGTTATTAGCAGAAATTTTAGAACAAGCCAATAAAATTTAACAGTAAGAAATGGCCAAGATCAGATGTCATTCACTCAAGAGTTCTGAAGAAATTCACCCACAAAACAGCAAACTTACTAATTGTGGTATGGGATCCAACACTTATACAGGACCCTGTTCTAGAGGAGGAGACTACAGCAGCCCTAAAGTTATCTCCAAAAGCTCAAACATCATCTTGGGAATGCCAGATAATATTCTAACTCTTCCTTAATGTTGGTGGACATTATATTAATTTTCCCTGGAACCATTCAAGGTCAGACTGGACAGGGCTCTGAAGAACCTGGCCTCATGGAAGGTGTTCCTGTTTGTCGCAGGGGGTTTGGACTGGACCACCTTTAAAAGTCCCTTCCAACCCAAACCATTCCGTGATTCTATGAAATAGCAGAATTGGTAGATAACAGATGTGATAAAAGGAACACAGCATCACACTTCTCAAAAGTCAGGAATCATAAATTTCTTAGAAAACTCTGAAGGGAAAAAAGGTGATTTGGAGTTTGGGACGCCAGTCGTACTTTTAGAAAGCTGTCAACAAAATCCCTCAGCAAAGCATTTTAAAGGAATTAACTTTTCATGGTGTAATAAGAAGTATTTTGACACAGGCTAATGGCTGAAAAGTTGAAAATAAGTTATTATTATATTTTTTTTAATGGGGAAGGAATCTTTTCATGTGGCTATAACAAGAAGCCATCTGAATTTTGTTGCCTGTTTTGCCACTCCCTTAGCACCAGATTTTGCTTAAATTTCTCTGTGCCTTAGTTTCAGGGTACAAAATGGAGTGAACATTTCTTCCCTTTTCCTTGGGGCTCCTTATCTCATTGCTCTGTGCAAAGCTGTTGGAAATCTGAATATTCAAAATGCAAAGAATTAGAGCTCATTAATATTAGCTAATTCTGCCCTCACCCGAAGTAACAATTTGACTTTGGAAAGTCAAGTCTACATAAAAAAGAGAAACCCTTCTTTGTACTTGGTGTGGATGGATTATGATCATTCTAGGACTCTAGTTATGTTTGTTGGCATAAACTTAGAGAAGTTTCAAACAGCCAGAGTAAAAATAAATCTTATTATTGTACATTTATACTAAGCAGGGTTCACAGTTTCCTCTTTATTTTTTTTAGATTGCTATTTTGATTTTTTCCCCTGAAAAACAAATACTGGAATATAATGTTATTTTAACTTTGAAATTTATGGTCTTCCTGACAACAGGTAGTCACAGTTGCATTCTTGCAAAAGAAAACAAAATTAAAAATATAGACACAGGAAATAAAATTAATTTTAAAATATATGAAAACATTTATTCTGTGCATCAGCCCAAGTGAACAGACAAGTCTCTGACTGATACCCACCACAGACTGCAGTTTCTTGAATTGATTGATTAATAGGACAGAAATGAGGAGGTGTGAATTTATTTTGGACTTCAACGGGGTTGAACAAGGTTTGGCACAGTTCAGCTGGGCTTAATCTGCATTTTAAAGTCTATGAACAGTGACCACCTACTGGCACCCTTCAATGTGTTAGGTCCCATAGAAAGGAAACATTTTGCACCAGACTTCATTTCAGCTAATGTTCCTGGATTTATAAAGGTACTAAAAAGGCAACAGCAATCTGATTTCAAACTAACAAAATACCCCTTTTCCCTTAGCGGGGTCGAAACTCAACAGAAGACTCAGGGAAGAAGGAGGAGGGTAGGTGGGATTGGAGAAACAATTTCTCATTGTTGGGAGGTAGATTGTTCTTTTGAGGGCAACATTACCCTGAAAATAAAATTAAATTCCTTTTGGGTGTTTTCACCATTAAGCATCAAGATTTTCATTTAACTGTGCGAAAGGTAGTAAAGAAGTAATAAATAACAGTTCAAATGGGAAAAAGCTGCAGAGGAGAAAAAAAAATGCTGAAATGCTGAGAATTTTATCTGAGCTAAGAAAAAGGGAAGCAGAGAGATCTCACTGTATTTTGCAGCAAGGATAATTAAAAACAAAGCCGTCTTTTAAGACAGAGCAAACATTCCCCACCATCTCCTTTTTCTGGCAAAGCCAAGAAACACCCTCTGAAGTAAAAGAACCATAACAAGAAAAGGCATCTTCTTGAAGAAATTTTGACTCATAGTTTACTGCTTTATAAGCAGTTCAATAGAAAGATGTTCCACGCCAAGGCAACAAGTCAAGAATTCACATTTTTAATGCTAGTTTAGTCTCCTATGTGATTATTTTTACAACATGTGCAATTAAAGACAGATTTTTCAGCTCCCTGATTGTGACTGGATAGAAAAGGGTTTGCACACACACAAACACGGAGGGAAGGAAAACACCACCTCTCTCTGTAATGATCTTCATTAAAAACAGCTTTGCCCAGCTTCTGTTTTATTTCATTTTGATGATTTAAATTTTCCCTGTCTGGTAAGTGGTGTTTTCTTTTTCTTCCTTACACTTCACTGGTCCAAAGGAAAAATCCAATAGTCCAAACTCTGGCGTTTTCAGTCCTTTGTTCAGAAAGGGGTTGTCGTGCTTGCAGGGGAACGATGGGGCTGGGGTGGGAGGGAAAAAGAGAAAACTTAAAACCTGCAGAATCGCTGCTCAAACCCCAGGTTATTGACACTCACCCAGTTCTTGGGGGAGTTTCATGCAGCTCCCAGTATCACCAGAGACTCGGAGTGGTAAAACTGGTCACCCCTTTGCACCCTATTGCACCTGCTGGAGAGTTAATGCTCAAGGCATGAGTTCACCTTCCAATAGCCCTTAGCTGCCCACAAGCCTTTTTCTACACTATTCTGCAGCCTTTGTCCATGTGTTTTTCTCAGTTCTCCAGTATGATTTTAAAATAAAAATATGTCACTGACCATGAAATTGCCTGCTGTGCCTTTCAATGCTTCAGCACTTGAGTTGCCAGGACTTGCATCTGTCTTTGCAAACAAAAATGGCTTTGTAGAAGAAAAACAGCAGAAAAACATTCCAGGAATCATTTTGTCAATTCATTATAGCATTTTTATAGACGTTGACTTGGTTCCAGGTAAAATATGACCTTACAAGAAATTATCATTACTATTAAACTACACTCCAGGTCAAAATTTCTGTGAATCCATCTCTTTCAAGGGAGGCTCTGGAGATAAATTTGTTTCCCTATGATCTAAAAGAGAGGGACACATAAAAGTTATATAGCCTTGGAGGTTCCTTCTTTCATTTCCCTTTCTGGACAAATCTGACTCTATTCAAGGGATGTGTTTATCCCAGCTCTGGACTGGTGTGGATGGGAGCCCGGCTTTGATTCTGTTGGAAACATCCACGGCACTTCCAGGTGGTTCAAGGTGGGCAAATACATGGCGGGGGAGGAAGGGGACACATTTGGAGTTCCCATCCTGTTTGCTTGCTAAGATGGGAGTAACCCAGAGGTTTGGCAATGTGTCAGGTGGGAATGAGGATTCTGGGGCTGTGCTGGGTGAAGAGGGGTGGGCACAGGCAGAAAACCTCCAGTTTCAGGCCCCAACACCCCTGGATGCCACCGAAGAGGAGCCTATCAGGACACTGCATTTTTATCAGCTGGATCAGCCTTTAACTTGCTGGGGTGGCCCAGACCTCAGCGCCCAACACTTTAATTTGGGTTAAACCTGAAACACCAATTTCCCCCTTGCTCCTTTAGTGCCAAAGTCTTGGGGCCCTGGACAGCCCGAAGCAGGAGTCCCATGCTGCCCAGACCCCCTTTCCTGGGACGGGTTTGGATTTATACCTTGCTAACCCACGTCCCCGTGGGGAGGCTCCGTGCCCACGTTTGCGTGTGTGTGCGCACACACACGTACGCGGGAAGCGCTGGAGCTCCCAGGGCTCTCCAGGACCCTTTGGAGGGGAAATCCAGAGCTGGAGACAAAAAAGAAGGTAGCATTCATGGCCAAGCACATAGTGGGGTAAACATATTTTGTAAATGGAAGTTTGTTACTCACATTGTATGACGGGAGCTGCTGTTTACCCACCGCCGGTCAGATGCCGGCGTTGCCAGAGGCTGAACGATTCAGCGGTGATCGCTTATAAATAGTGCTGACCAGAAACAGAAACAGTGCAAAGTTTTCATTAAAAAAAAAAAAAAAAGTCTTGACTATTTTTTCATTTTATTTTAGGGGTAGAGTTAAAACTACATGCTTTCATTGATCTTTCCTCTTTTTTCCTCTCAACACTCTCGTATCCTTCTTACAATTTTGTGCTGTGGTTTAATTGATTTTGTTTAATTTAATTTTTAAATTGTCTTGTTTTATTTTAATATTTTATTTAGTATTTTATTTTACCTTGTTTTGCCACTGCAAAAAAAGCAGCAAGGGCAGGAAAAAAGAGAAGAAAAGAGAAATAGTGAAATGCAGAAAAATCCTAGCATCCAGGCATATGTTAAAACCTCGAATTCCTATTTTTTAATTGAAACAGGTTTCAAATTAAAACTGCCATTTTGTCAGAGACAAATTCTTGTTATTAAGAAAAAAAGCTTTTTGAATTCCTGATAATAATAATAATTTCTGGGTGTTTAGGTCCCACTGGTAGATACAAAATCTAACACCCCATTTCCCTGGAGAGATGGAGTAGCTCAGGAAAGCTAAACTTTAATTTAAAAAGGTAGGATAATCCCTCCGTGCATGAACATTTTCTGAGAACCTCCCTTAAATTCCCCACTCTGCAGGTCAGTCCTGGATGCCATGAGAGAAAGAGAGAGGGTAAAGGTGTGAGGAATCTGGATTTTGCCCTTCAGCCAGCGAGAGCATCCATGATGGAGCAGCTGTCCCTGGTGATACTGGTTTGCACCCTCCTGCCAAACACAGCCAAATCTCTCTGTCATGTTGTTCCACGCTGAAATTAAATACTGCAAATTCCACGTCAGGCACTCGCTCGTTTTGAAAGCTAAAGTGATCGTTTCCCTGTGCCCAGTTTTGATTTCCTGAGCATAAAAGTGATGTGTGTTCTCCAAAGCGTTGGCCCACACAGGCTGGGCATGCACCCAGCATGCCCAGGTTTTGAAGGTTTCCTTTATGAATCTCATGGAGAACTGTGGCTTCAGAAACCAGACAAAAGTCTGCCCTCAGTCAGTGGGAGCTTATCTTGTAAAAGGACTTGGGACCACAGAGTATAAAAGCCAGGGGATCTTGCTTTATGCTTCTTACAGGACAATAATCCGTGGTATTTTATGAAAATTACAAGTTTTGCTTTCAAGACAGTGGGCAGATGACCAGTCCTTGAGAAAGACAGGGAAAAAAAAAAATTGGGTGCAGGAGATGGGAAATAAAAAGAAGAAAATCAAAGACGATATATTTCTTTTTGAGAATGAGCAGTGGAGGTGTGGGCATTGCAGTTCCAGCTCCTTCCCAACACATCCTCAGCCCATTGGCCCCTTTCCTCCCAAGGCACAGGACTGTTCTTTCTCATTTGGCAGAAAGTACAAGGAGAGAAAGCTGGTGGGGTTTTTTTTTTCCTGTAATGAACAGAGTTTTTTTCCTGTTCCACAAGGTGGCAACATCGCTTCAGAGCTTGCAGCATCCTGCAGGGTGCAGAGACAGTGAGAAACTTCCGAACTTTTCAGCTATTTTAAATATGTTCTTTTGGATGATTTAAAATTAAAGGGGTAAAAAAAGCCATTGTTCTAATTTTCATCATCTTTATTTTTTCTAAACATGTGATATAAAATTATGTCAAGCATTTTTGGTGCATTTTACTGTGTGGACTACCTGTAGGATCCCATTTGCAGCAGCTCTTTCTGTACAGCTCTGCAAAGGGAAAGGCTAATTTAACTCTTGCACTGAGTGGAGGCTCAAATCTTAAATGAGAACGGACAAAACAAGAAATGGAATAAAGCCAGGCTTTGATCTTCAAGGTTGATAAGGAACCAAACTTTTATTTAGCATTTTTAGCCAGAGTTTATCTTTACACTTAAGTAACTTCTTAGAAGCCCAACCCTGTCTCACAGACTCTCCTTTCATATCTCTCCTCCTTGTGTTCCTAACTCCTATTTTAATTCCTAAACAATTAGTTCTGCTGTCTTAAACAACACCTCTGCATTTCACTAATGGCTGCATGGCTATTTCTTCTGTGGAAGTTGAAAGGGAATCAAAGAATCCTACCTTCCTAAAAAATGTAACTCAACTCCTCTGCTTGCTCGGCATAGTAATAAGGACATAAAAGTATGACAGATATGAAAAATAAAACAAAAGACAATGGATGCTGTGAAGTTCAAGGCCCTTCATTTCCCACTCTGGACCATGCAGGCTCTGATATAAAGGGTGTGAATAATTTGCCACTTGTATCCAATATCCTATTAGGTCCCTAGATCAGAATGAAAAGGATTTGTGGCCGTTCTGAGCAACATCAGTGAGTGAAGAGAGGGAGAATCTGTCCACGAGTCCTACCGGAATGAAAACCTTGTGCCCAGGTGGGCAAGAAGGCCAATGGCACCTGGGCTGTACCAGCATTAGTGTGGCAGCAGGGCCAGGGCAGTGACTGTCCCCTGTGCTGGGCACTGCTGAGGCCACACCTCAAATGCTGTGTCCAGTTTTGCATTTTGACATTGAAGGGCTGGAGACTGTCCAGAGAAGGGAACAGAGCTGAGGAAGGGTCAGGAGCACAGGTCTGATGAGGAGCAGCTGAGGAGCTCAGGGTTTTCCAACCTTAGTGATTCTGTGATTCTATGATCCTGTGACTTCACCAGCTTGTGTCCACTTCAGCTGTGAATCCAAGCAACACTCCTGCAACATTCCAGCCACACTCCCTGCCTGCTACACCAGCAGCCTTTTCTTTTACAAGCTCTTCAATCTCACCAGGTGTGTCTGCACTAGAGCAGCTCAAGAGATGTCCCAAGACCATATTATGCAGCTCGGGATACTCCACTGCTGCAGGGCATCTTCATGGTCACCCGTAGAACCAAATGAATGCGTCTTGCCACCTCTGTGCACACTGCATTCCTCCCAGCTGCCCTTGCTGTGATGGCATCAGGCACACTTAGGAACAGTTGTTCCCCAAAATGACACAATGTCCCCTGCTACAAAGGCATCAATGGGCAAGCAAAACTCAAGTTGTCTTCATGCTGCTCACGAGGGTTGGGAACTAGATGAACTTTAAGGCCCCTACCAGCCCAAATCATTCTGTGATTCTATGGACTGTGGTACTGGCTCTTCAGAGCAGTGTGGCAAATGTTAAATGATGGATTCAGAGATGAGGTTTATTGTGGACACAGGCACCAAGTCTGGCAACAACCCTTCTGAACACCCTGCCAGGCTTATTCCAAAGCGTCATTGGCAGTACCAGGCCCGGTGTTGGGGAAATGTTTCTCCCTCTCTGTTGATCTTTGCTGCTGATACCCCTGAGATGAGAGCTGAGCTCAGACAGTCTTTCATTAACCCCTCTGCAATCACCAAGTCTCCTGCTGCTCAGAAGTGGACTGGGAGTGGGGGCTTTCCTTTGGCTGTGCCTGTCTCTTCCCAAGCCAAGTTTCTCCACGGCTCCATGGAGAGCAACCATATGTTTGTTTTCAGTTGGGCTGCAGGGCCCAGAGATGCTTTAATAATGGACACTCATTTGATTTGTGTATAAATGAATAACCAGAGAGGGCAACTCAGCTCTTGTTCTTTACAGCCCTGGCTTCTCCAAGGAAACCTTGGACGTTGCTCTTGGTTAACAGCACAGACTGGAGCTGGGAGTGCTGATACAAAGCTGCTCCCCTGTTAGCAGCTGCACAGGCTTTAACTTTTCCTTTCTTCCTCCTCTCCTCCCCCCTGTTTTTTCCATTGTAACTCAGAGTGCATTTTTGCAAGATATCCCTGAAATTACTATTACTACATCGCAATATTAGATCAATGCAGTGGTAACACACTCCAGATTGTTATGGCATTCGCATCTTGATGCCTTCCATACTGTCTTGTGGAATCTAACCTAATACCACGATTAAAATGCCTTTTCCATTTCTCTAAGACACTCTGCCTGCTGCCATTACATAAACGTCTGCCTATCTCAGGTTTTGTACTGGCACCCAGCACTGGGGTCTTTGAGAGCCTAATGAAAAGGACCTCCACTCATTAAAGGGAGATGGAGGTTCTTGCCAAAGCTCGGGATTAAATTAGAGTCTGTTCGGTTTCTCTTCTCACTGACGTCGCTATGAATAAGGAAAAACACTCCATTCAAGTTGTCTTAAAGCAGTGCAAAGGCAGGGT
The DNA here is from genome assembly GCA_013400735.1 of Pomatostomus ruficeps. NCBI lineage: Eukaryota > Metazoa > Chordata > Aves > Passeriformes > Timaliidae > Pomatostomus > Pomatostomus ruficeps. The sequence goes on along the minus strand of VYZT01062028.1, from coordinate 32,318 downwards.
GAGATCAGAATCAAACCCATTCAGTTTAACACTAGCCTTCCTCCATCTCCTCTGGCAGCTTGTCCCCATTCTGCAACTCACCTGCTGAAAACAGCAACCCTTGGTGTAATACAGTTCCTTCTCATGGGCAAGCAACAAGTTTCAGAGACAGGCACTTCTCAGATGTCACCCTCAGGTGGGATGGGAGAGAGGAGAAGAACTCCCAAAAGGATGAAAAAACGAAAAGGACACAGCTGAGCTTCAACAGACTTAGTGCCACAGTCTTTGAAGGTGGCAGAAAGCACCTTAGGTGCTGCCAAAAAGAAGAGTGGGGCTTCAGATATTGTGTGACCTTGGGCTTATGGCAGGAGGAGGAGCAGCCCATCTCTGGTGAGGCACTGGGACACACTTGCCAGAGAAGCTGTGGCTGTCCCATTCCTAGAAATGTTCAAGACCAGGTTGGATGGGATTTGGGGCAACCTGGCTTAGTGGAAGGTGTCCCTGCCCATGGCAGGGTGTTAGAACAAGATGATTGTGAAGGTCCCTTCCTCCCTAAACCATTCCATGATTTTTTGACCCCTTGTTGAGAGGTGCAGCCCCAGTCTTGCACCCCTCTGCACATCCCTGGAGGACTCAGAAAAGCAAAGCAGATGCACAGGGAGAGGCACCACTCACACCACCAGATTTTCCAAGCCTTCTCTCCAAGGGACTGTACTCACAATCAGCTGGGAGTTCTTACCCTGGTCCTGCCATGAAAGCAGACAAGAGCAGCTGTCAGAGGAGCCTTCATTTTTCAGTGCCTCCAGGGATAGGAATAAACTTGCCGTGATATTAAATGTCCATCAGGAGCTGTGCCTCTGTAGTCCAGGCATAGCATCCACAGGCTGGTAGGAGAGCAGTTTGACACTATCTTGTTCAAGAAGCTCCCACCATGCTGAGAGCCAAGGAAGGAAGAAGGAAGCCCTTGAAGACAACCCAAAAGGTTTTAAATCCATATCCCACAAATGTGAAACTGCTGGCTTCAGTGGGATCCCACAACACAGTTGGCATTCAACTGGGAAATCTTTCTTGGTGGTATAATCCCAAGGTTTCCTGCATCACCAGTGAAGAAAAATGAATACTTTTGAGGGGTTATTTGGGTCTTGGGTGGGAAAAAAAGGCTGTTCCAGAGGAATGGGATGAAGTTGGGCCAAGGAGAACAAGCCATTTGGGGAATCAAATGGAATTTAAAATACCTGTCCATTAAAATGTCTGTGTTTTTCCACAGATTTTAAAAAATCCCTTCCAGGAAGGTCATACTATCATTCCACACAACATCCCAGCAGCCATCCTGTGCCATTTTCACTTTAAAGCTGAAAACTCACCTGATTTTCAGGACTGACTCCAGAATGTCTCCTCTCTGCTTTTCTGACGTTATTAAATGAGGTCAGGATTCTCATTTCTTTTCATAAGGACAGATTTCTGGGAGAATTTTCAGTTTGAGGGTTGTTTGTACATCTGCTGCCTATGGCAGCAGTGTTGGCTCATGGAATCTTGAATTATTGATTAAATTGCAGTGGGGTTTTCCAAGTGGTGGCTCATGCTAGGTTGTTTGGGAGTATTCTTCAGGTGTAACAAAATGGAGTTGGGCACTCCCCTACTTTACGAATCCTGGAGTGGCACAGAATCTGTTTAATTTGGTTTATAGCAAACTGAAGCACTGGGACTTACTTGTGCATTGATGTCTGGGCACTGGTGATGGGCTCTGTCCCATGCATCAGCATCACTGTGATGTGGATTTTAGTGTCAATCTTCCTTGTAGAACCACAGGAACAGCTATGAGATACAGTGTGAAAACCAGGTGATGTGAAAAAAAATCACTGCAATGATTAGAATTGTTTATTACTGCTATCTGTAAAGGGAAATTATTGCAGCTGTGTAAAATGAACAGATTTCATGAAACAGGTCTGCAAAATCCACATGCAAGCACTGGTATGATAAAGAAAATGGTTTTGTTAGTTAGGAGACAACAAAGTGCTCTCATAGCCACAGTAATATTAATATCAGTGCTAGCAACAATAATATAAATTACAATAAAGATAATGATAATTATAATAGTAGTCATAATAATATTATTTCAATTGCACCTCAAATTGAGAAAACCTGTAACAAACAATCAGCCAAATAGTCAGCAAATTGTCCTCACTGATAACCTGCATGGAAAGCTGCTGCCTGAGTGGAATGAAATCCTGGTCCTACCTTGAGTCACTGTGGAATGCCAACATCTTGTCCTCAGTAATTTAAGCACATAGAAGAGAGAAGCTGTTCTTGGCATCACCCACAGGCTGCGTGGAAGCACTTGGACACGCTAGAAAGTCAAGGGCAGTGCAAAGCTGCCATGTGGTACAAATTCAACAGGCAGGGGAGGAAACTGAGGCAGAGCTGAGGCATTGCAATCACCCTGCAAATCCACAGCACTCAGACCTGCGCCTTCTCCAGCATCAGCCCTTACAGCCCAAGCATCACTACTCAAGCACAGCAGCATTTCCAAGTAAAAGCAAGAGATCAAAAGCAAAAGACAGCCTTTCAGATATTCCATTTCATCTGTAAAGGCAAGCATAGGAAGATTGAAATGATTACGTTTTTTCTTCTTGCTCATTCGATTAACATATGTTTGTCTGTGTTTCAGTATTTTACCACATATTTATATGAAATCCCTCTGCCTGGTTTATTTTCCTCTTGGCCTCTCAGAGGCTTTCACTCATGCTAGACCACTCCAAGAAACTTGCCCACAGCACACCATCCTCATCTGCACAACCCCAAACCAGTTCCTACACCTCAGCTGGGCAGCATCGAGTGCCTCTTGGTTGTCTCTAAGAGGAGCAGAGGCTTCTACTTTGAACAACCCATGGATAATCCCCAATCTCCTCAATGAGCTCAGGAGTGCTCAGAAGCTCGCGCCACTCAGATCAAAAGTGAAGCCAGTTGCAGCCATGCCACTGCCTCTTTTCCCACTCGGGAAGGCTCGGTGAGTCACAGCAGATGACGCTCAGTTCTTCTGGCCGGCTCTCAGGATTGCGGTTTCCAGCGATAAATTCAGCCCGTGGGCAATTTACTGAGGAATTACCTTGCATCCTTCCACCAGCATCCAAGCCCCAGGAACTGATGAGGTTCAGTGCAGAGCATTCAGATTTGGTTGCTTTTTAATAACACTTACTGAACGTGAACAGCGTTAATAATCCCCAGCAGTCATTAAAAGCTTTTCATCTTCAAAGTGCTCTACATATGCTAATTAATGCTCACAACCATCCTGTGATGGTATTATTAGACCCATGTGGCAGCAGGGGAAATGGAAGCAATGAGGTTAAGTAATTTGCCTGAGGTCAGAGGGAGCTGATGATGAAGCCACAGGCAGAACGCCTCATCCTCTGCTCCACCATGCATCTTCCTCCCACAGCAGTGTCATCTGCTGCCCGCAGCCCTGGCTCTGGTTTGTGCTCTGTGAGCATGAGACAGGTACCAGGAAAAGGGTGAGAAATGACGTTTTGCCTTTCATCCCCACAGGCTCTGGCTATGCCACCAAGCCTACACGCCTGCCAGCCTCCATGCCACATTACCGTTGCATGAAATGCACCAGCATAGGCCAATTTTCAGAATAAAGTTACTGCTGCAGCTTCCTATGCCAGCACAGGCCTAAACCTTCCCTTCATGTCCTCTAGACCTGGTGGCCCCAAAGCCAGGCATCCCACAGCTCACCCCACCAGCTAATGACCCACGTTGTCTCTTTTAACCAGTCTGTGGGCATTTTAGCCACCACACTTCTAATAACTAAAGTTGCCATTGAGACCAGCTGGGACAGTGAGGATGTACCTTTCCTTCAAGTCTCAACTTCTAAGTCACAGAATCATAGAATCCCAGAATGATTTGGGTTGGAAGGGACCTTAAGATCGTCTTGTTCCACCTCCTGCCATGGGCAGGGACACCTTCCATTATCCCAGGTCCAACTGCTCCAAGCCCCGTCCAACCCAGCCTTGAACATCTCCAGGAATGGGGCAGCCACAGCTTCTCTGGGTAACCTGTGCCAGGACTTCACCACCCTCACAGTCAAGAATTTCTTCCTAATATCTAAGTCCCATCTTTTTGTTTAAAACCGTTCCCCCTTGTCCTATCAATACCTGCCCATGTGAAAAAAAACCCAAAACTTTATCGCTTTTTTATAAGCTCCCTTTAAGTACTGAAAGGACTCAAAATGAGGTTTCCCGGGAGCCTTCTCCAGTCTGAACAAACATGGTGACCCTACCCAAAGTTCCCGAGGGTAGTAGTCCCTGGCCTGGGCTGACTCCCTAATCTTGTCTGAAAATTGCTGATGATATTTTTTTTGGGCCAACGAGTTTGCCAGAGACAATTTCAACATTTTAATGGCACAGCCAGCCAGGTATAGTGCTTAGGCCAAGGCTCGATACCATTCAATTTTCTAGTCCATATGCAGTCCATGTGGCCAAAGTACAGCTAGAATCAGCAATGCGGATATCTTGTCCTCAAGGATTTTCCCAGACAAGCTTCACTGTCTCTCAACTGTCACCATATAGAAGAAAACAAGATTGAGAGTCATGATTTACTCAGGATCATGCGCTATGTTGGTGCCACAAACATAAGCACCACTTTGGCTCTCTGGCCCAAAATTCAAGACCTGATTATTTGGTCAGCTTTGCCTTCCCAAAGCACAGGTACCTGACCATTAACCTGAGCACACTGGCGTGTTTTACATCCAGCCCCTTTATGATGGGTCCAGCTGCCAAGGAGTTGCTTTTAGCCCACATGATTAGAAGCTGATGAACTTCTCCCTCTATTCTCTACCCATTGAAATAAACACAGAGCTGTGTTTTATTTTTAAAATAAACAAAGGCAGGCTGGACTGAAACCATGATAGGAATGGCCCTAATTCTGTTCTTGGCTGAACTGCCACTCGTAGAAGGTTGTTTTACGCTTATAGGGAGAAATGACTTACTGCTATCAGAATAATAAACTCCTTCCTTTTATGCTTCAAATCAAACTGCAATCTGGCCTGTGCAGAACACATTTCCCACTCCTCCTCCTCATTCTCTTCTTCCTCTACCATGGGCTTCAAACACAGAATCCAGATGCAAGCTATTTTTCCCCCAGCCGAAGGATCTGACTTTTTGGCAAGCTGTGCAAGCTGTTGTGTGGGTGGTTTAAAACTTCCCTCTGGGCCTGTCATGTGGTTAGGGCTGTCTGGGTTGCTCTGAACTTCTGGACACCATTTTCCTTTGACTCACCTTTTATTCCAGCAGAAGCTGGGACCAAGTGTGCCTAGCAAATGGGACTGCACAGAACTGCTCGGTGGAGCCAGGACTTGGACGCTTTTTTTCACTCATGTGAAGTCCTTTGGCTGGGTTCACTAGACGGTGCTGTCAGGAGGAAATCCCTGCAAATAGCTGTCTCCCTGACTTCGCTTTGAGCCACTTCCTACTCATTTTCTGAGTGTCTCTTCCATGGAAATTCATGCTCTGTCATGTGCTACTAGTTAAGTCAGCAGCAAAGTCTATTCTAAGTCTATCAGGAAGGTCTAATCCCAGCCATCAGGGCTGCAGCTCTGCCTTTCCTCTGCAGCAGCCTGCCTTTCTTTAGATGGTGTGCAAGCAGTGGTTTGCTTCTGCATCTTGAAACAGATGGACAGGTGGCCCCAGAGACTCCATAGTACCATGAGTCAAACAACCATGCTAGAATTTAGCCCTTTTCCTTTTCTTTAATTTAAATTATAATAATGTTCTGCATCTTCCTGGTTAAGAGAAGATACAGTTCTGGTAAAGCAGCCCCAAATACCCAGGTCTGCAAGCAATGTGCTCCAAACTGAGCAAACCACTCCCTTCCATCTCATCTGGACTCCATCTGACACCAGCAAGCCAGAATTCTCGGTAGGTCTCCAACGCTGGGTGGGTCCCCAACAATATCATTTCATCACAGACCTCTGAGTGTGTGGATTCCTTACCTGCTTTACAGACAGGCTCTACACAACAATCTCTCCAGTCAGGGTCATCTCCACTTTAAGTCTAACTGCTTCTGAAAGCAGAAGGGATTATTCCTCTGTGGGCACCCTTTGCTATTTCCCAGAGAAAAACCACTGGATAACCCAGAACAGCAGTGATAGGATGGCTGGCACTGCTCAGCGAGGGTGCCCTGCATCCTGTGGCAAGGGTGGGAGTGCTGGCACGTTTACTGTTTTATTCCTATATATTGGGAGTGCCGAGATAATGGTTAGACTTGGTGATCCAGCCTTACTGATTCTAGAATTCTATGGTTATATATATATATAATGGATCACTAACTCACCACTGAAAGTGCTACAGGGAGATGAAAGTAGGTGTGGGTTGTGTTTCATGAAATACCCCTTCCCTGTGATGAGCTGCCTCTAGACCCTTACAAACTTCCCCAGGACTAAACATAAGCTCTTTCTGAGGGTACTTGAAGCCTTAAAATGTTCAAAATTTTTAGAGCTGGTCCGTGTGATGCTTCCAATGAGGGAAAAAAATTTATCTGAAACCTTGAAACCAAACCCACAAATGTTCTGTACCACCGTGGAAGGTACCCGAGTCTCCACCTGAGCTTGCAAGAAGCATTTTTGGATAAGTTGCCCAACCCACACATTAAGTACAGTCTTGCCTGGCAGGCTCACAAACGAGCTTAGAGAGTCACCATAAATATGGCAATAGGAAAATATTTAAATCCTTAAAATGGATTTGCCCCTTCCTATGGAGAAAGATAATTTTCTAAGAGAGGCTGATGGTGTGTGCTACAGAAATTAAAAAATCAAATTCACCAGATCACATCATCATTATATCAGAAAGAAACGTTGTAAACACTGGCAAACAGGCCATGACAAGTTATTCGTGCAACATGCATGAGCAGGAAAAGTTGTGCTTTGGAGTAGCTCAGAAGTCGTGGAAGTCAGTTCAGGACATGAAATACAGAAACGAACATCTTCAACTCAAGTTATGTTCAAGCGAAGTAGATAACTAACCACAAATCTTTGCCCAGAGCTACTCAACTGATGCCAATCCCATTTTTTAAAGCTCTTAAAATGTTTTGATTAACTTCCCTCAGTCTTTAGAAAACACACTGATATCTACAGTGCCTATCCCTGAGCTTTGGGCTCCAAGGAAGATGGTTCTTCCCAGGTATTTCTGCACAGTCCTGAAGCAAGCTGAGATTCCAAGGGGATTTTTATTTCACTACAGAGGTTCCCATGGTTTAGAGAGCATTCAAACACACACCTCTGTGCTAGAATTCAGCTGCTTGGTATGCAGTGCTTGTCTCCACTGATTGGTATAATCATGGAATCACTGAATCATTTAGGTTGGAAAAGACCTCCAAGATCATTGAGTTCAGCCTTTGACTGAACACCAGCATGTCAACTACAACAGAACACAAAGTGCCACGTCCAGTCATTTCTTGAATGCTTCCAGGGATGATGACTCCACCACCTCCCTGGGCATCCCATTCCAATGGACTAAAGGTTAACAACCCTTTCCATGAAGAAATTCCTCCTGATCTCCAGCCTAACCTTCCCTGGTGCAGCTTGAGGTTACATTTTCTTGTCCTGTCCTTGTTTCCTGGGAGCAGAGCCCAACCCCACCTGGCTGCCCCCTCCTGTCAGGGAGTTGTGCAGAGCCAGAAGGTCCCTCCTGAGCCTCCTTTTCTCCAGGCTGAGCCCCTTTCCCAGCTCCCTCAGCTTATCCTCATCAGACTTGTGCTCCAGACCCTTCCCCAGCTCTGTTCCCTTCCCTGGACATGCTCCATCATCTCAGTATCTGTCCTGTCCTGAAGGGCCCAGAAATGACCCCAGGGTTCAAGGTGTGGCCTCAGCAGTGCCCAGCACAGGGGACAGTCACTGCCCTGGCCCTGCTGCCACACTATTGCTGGTACAGCCCAGGTGCCATTGGCCCTCTTGGCCACCTGGGCACACCTCGCTCATGTTCAGCCACTGTCACCAGCACCCCAGGTCCTTTTCCACTGAGCACTTTCCAGTCANTATTCTATTCTATTCTATTCTATTCTATTCTATTCTATTCTATTCTATTCTATTCTATTTATAAAAAATAGATTGCTCAACAGAAAGCCTGGGTTTGGCTAAGCACAGAGCCATTCCCTTCACATCATCATGACTTTATAGATGGTGAACACTTACTTCTATGCCTTGTTTTGGATTCAGAAACTTAACTGGCAGCATTCAGGTTTGAAATCTGGCCACAGCTCCCTCAGCACTTCCATTTCATCACCTATAAAATGGAGGATACCATTTCCCTACAGGTGTTTGATAAAGTTTAACTCATTCATGCGTGCGAAGTGTTGAGATACTTGAATGAGCAGCGCCGTACCAGAACAAGGTCTTATTTTGTGAACGCAACCTCCAAAACTCTTCACACCCTCTTAGGCCTTCCAATACTTCCTGCTTCCCACCAGGCTGGGACGACTCCTTTCAGGACACTTGTGTGCCCTATCCTGGCTGTGGAAACAGCAGGTGGTGAAAGAAACAAAAATGAATGGAGGGGGAGGAAAAGTTATCCAAATATAGTGGAACCTCAGAAAAAGCTTCAGCCAGGGTTGGAGCAAGATTGCAGAGGCATTTTCTTTTATCTTTTTTTTTCTTCCCCCCCCCGAAAGCTGGTTATCAATTCCCATTGACAGCAGTGGCATCTTGTTCCCCATGACCACAGCATTTTAGACTGGAAGAATCAGAGAACTGTCACCACATCTCTGAGAGTGGGGGACTGCAGAGCTGCTGTGCCTCTGCACCCTCCTGGAGGCTCTGGGGAAGGGAAATGAGAGGTAATGGCGAGACTGTCCTGCTCAAAGTCCCTCTGGCTGCTTGAAAGCTGTGTAAGCTGGTGGAGGGTTAAAACAGCCAAAAGACAGATGGGGAACTTGAAAGGCACAAATGTGGTTTCAATCTGGTTCATCCTTTCTGCTCATCTTGCACCAAGTGCTTCTGGGGCACCGCAGCAGCTTCCCCCAACTCCTCCCTCTGCCCAAAATCTCCTGCTCCTTCTCCCCACTCAAACAATGTAGGAGCAAGTCCGGAGCAGGAGACAGTGAGTGAATATAAGTACTTTCCCTCACCCCCCTTCCCAGCCCTGACATAATAACAAACAGCTCTCCAAAAAGCACTTAAATTTACGAACAGTTTATAAATTCACAGACGTTGATTTATAGATGTTGGCTTGACCCAATATTAGACACTTTGGTTTCTTTTCTGTTTTCAAAGTGCTGCTGTTATGGCTTGGGTTCTGAGCGCCGTCACACACCAGAAACAGCCTCCAGGTCCTCCCTGAGGGCTCCGCTTCCCCGCAAGGACGGGCTGGAGCTGGGGCTGGGCTCCCACCCTGCCAGGGGTGGCTCTTCCCCGCTCGGCAGGATGGCTCCCAGCTGCTCAGCAGCAGTGATGACAGCCTTTCTAGGCAGCTTCATTTCGGCTTCCCCGGCTGCAGGAATGGTGGCTGCAACATGGGGTGTGAGGAGGAGCCCACGCCTCTGTGTGTGGTATTCCCTGCCTAGGAGCCCCCAATAGGAGCATGGAATTAACCAGGGGAAAAAGAAAACCAAACACACACTCCCTCCCCCGGCCCCCCCAAAAAAGCCCAAAAAACCCCCTCCATACCCTGCCTGGAGCCACTGTTAATTGGCTAAAAGAAATGAAAGTGAGCAAATTTTTACTCCAGGAATGTTAAAATTCCACCCTGAAAAATCACAGGGCTGGTGTGTCCAGGTTTCTCCTCCTCTGGCCACCCAGCATGAACAGAAAACCCCATGTGCAGACCATGCCACCAGGTGAGCTGAGGGTGAGGGATAACTGCCTTCCACCCTGTGGAATTTCACAGTCATGTCTGGCTTGGAAACCCCAAATTTGTGGTAACATACGGAACTGTGGGCTTTGATGGGAGCCATGAGGGCCTGGCTGGGGGATTGCAACATGTTGAAAGGCAACAGCAACCAGTTCCTCCCACCCCCTCCACACACACACATATGAACACAAATAAAAGATATGATCTCTATCAAACCTTGCTATCTCCTCCTTTCTGTGTCTGGGCAAGTCACCTGAGATCCTCCAGCTGTGACAAAAAGAAGTGATGGCTCAGCTTGCATCCTGATCCCAGAGCTAGTGACAGTAGAAAGAATTGCCTTTATTGGAGAAAAAGAGGGCAATTTTAATTACCTGAAAGGAGGTTGTAGTAAGGTGGGGATTGGTCTCTTCTTCCAGGTAACAAGTGGTAGAACAAAAGGAAACAGCCTCAAGTTGTGCCAGGAGGGTTTTACATTAGACATAGAAAAAATTTCTTCACTAAAGGGGTGGTCAGGCATTGGAACATTGCCCAGGGAAGTGATGGAATCACCATCCCTGGAAGTGTTCAATAAATATGTGGATGTGGCGCTTGGGACATGGTTTAGTGGTGGGCTTGTCAGTGCTGGGGGTTTGCCTTTTTGCCTCACTCCTTACAGTACCTCAAATTGCTCACCTTGGTAAACATCCCCTCATTCACTCCCTGACAGGAGGAGGAAAATCTGGTGGCGTCACCTGGAGAGGTAGTGCTGTGTCATTTCAAACCTTTCTCTTTGAGTATGGAGTCCACATTACTTTATTTTTTTTTTTCTCATACAGATCTTTTACAAAAGGCTTCACTAATAATAATTATTATAAGTGTTAAAAAGCCTAGGGTTTGCCATCAAAATAGAATTTTACTGTAAAAATAAAATAAAAAATAAAATCAAGGAACCAGTCTTCTTTGAGAAATCCATGCATTTTTTAAAAATTGAAAGAAAGACAGAACTCTTTTTTGTTTTGCTTTTAATGAAACTAGATCAGTTCTCACCTGGTCTTCTATATCTTAGGGACCATTTTTTTCTTGAGAAACAAAAAAATATTCAGGAAACGGAACATTTAAGAACATGTTGAATTGACCCTGTACAGACACGGTTGTTTGCAGGCTATTTTGCCTCTGAGTAGCCCTTCTCCACTGCTACTGCAGCCCCAGCCATGCTGTGGGGATGTCTGTCACCCTGCTGAGGTTTTGTAACCAGTACCAAACCAGTCACCACGTACCCAGTGCATTCCAACTTGTGATTTAATACAGGGTCTGAATTCCAGGCCACAGTTTCCTCAAGAGTCAAAAGGCTTGAAACCTTCACTTTCACAGCTTTGCCAACCCTTATTTACATCAAATATCGACCAACCCACACCAGGAACAGGATCTGCGGCCAAGACAATGGACTGGCTTCCCAGAGACCTGAAGGTTAAACCTAAACGTGCTGATCCCTCCAGATTAAATTTCAGCCCTGCTTGAGCCTTGAGGAAACCACCCGTTGGGAAGCTCAGTCCCACCTTAACATTTTTTCAGTGTGGGGAAATTTTCAGTATCCGATTGTCTCTGGAGATCCATCAGACCCACAGCAAAGAGAGGCAGACACCAGCAGGCAGGGGCAGAGGGGCTCACCCCGACGCTTATTCAGGTGCCATGCACCCATGTGCCTTCCAGAAGGAGGGAAAAGAGAGAAAAAAAAAAAAATCCTTGTGAAAAAGTGCACATAAAATAAATTACAGCAGCCCCCATTCCTAATTGAAATAACTCAGCTCTTCTTTTCGTGTGTGCCTGTGTTTAAAGAGAGACCTGAAAGGCACAAATTCATATTATGGACTAATAGCCTGGAAAATTTCAGTTTAAAAAACAAAGCTGGCTTTGAGTTACACAGGAGAGACCTGAAAAAAAGCATCTGAAACCACTAACTTCTATTTTTTCCTGCACTTTTTTACAACATAATATGGGTGAACAGATTTTATTTTATTTTATTTTATTTTAAAAACTTGGTTTAAAAAAATAATCAACATAAAAATCCTCTCTCTGGCCTTCATGTGCCAAGTTTCAGCCCAGGGCAAATTTTTTACAGCTGAATTATACACCCTGAAAAATAAGGGACTTATAATGACAACATTGAGGGTCCCCTAACTATAGTGGTATGAATGGGGAGGGAGGTATAATAAGAATGGTCCATAGTGTGTAGCAGCAGCAATAAGTGAAGGAGCCCTTACTCAGCATGAGGAATTCTATATATCTTGGAAGGCTTTCATGAACCTAAACATTATTGCTAAGAAAGGAATAAACAGTTTGAACTGCTGTTGCCATTCATCCAGTGCTCACACACTGAGGAATACACAGAGTTGTTCTCTCAAAGCTGGAGTGAAATATTCCAGACATAACTCTTTCTTACTCCAGGGCTGGAGAGGATTTTGAGCTGCTTGAAAGGAAGTTGGAGAAATACTCTTACTCGGGGAGAATTTTTCTTTTTCAGCAATGATGATAATTGACTGTGTGCCCACAGGACACAAAGGATCATTATTGGCCAGGGCTGGTATCTGTGGGTGAAGTGAAACTAAAAGAAGGAGGTGAACAAAATCATTGTTTGCTTTGGGTGATTCCATCTTGAACATGGACCAAAACTGATGGCTCAAAAACATAAGGAAAACAGTTGGAAAAATTTTTAGATTTTTAAGACTGCTACTTCCAAAATCAAATCAGGCGTCAAGTTGGAGGTAGAAGAAGGATTTAGGCAGACAAGGGAAACAGGGTGTCTATGCCAACACAGCCTGGGCATCTCCTTACAAATGGAGATCAAATGTCAGGATTTCCACACAGAGCAAATCCCTTCTCTGCACTGCCATTTTTCCTTCTCCCCTCTAATTACATCAGGTCAATCAAAGCACTGAGCTTCTGTCATTCAGCTTTCATTTTAATTTCTGTACATCTATGTATGAACAGGCACACAGAAGCTCGCTTATAAACAGCTGTGCCTACACATATCTCTACATTAAGCATCTCCCCACTGTATTTTTATTTTCTGTTCCTTCACGTTTTCTATATCAAGGATCATATCAACATTCATAGCAAAATTCTGCTATTTTCTGAAAGGAAAATTCATCAGAGTATTTTTCAACCAGCTCAGTGACTCCAGTCCTATTTAACAAAAGGACGTGACTTTAACACGTGATTCTCATCTCAAAGTGAGCGTCCATAACAAGTTGTCTTAAAAATATATTTCCAGTGTTACTGACTTCCCAAGAGCCTGTGCATTGCTAGTCAACTCCACATGTCTACTTTGGAACCACCTAACATTAAATAAGAAAATTTCCACTTCAACATGGTTTACTGTGGTGTCTGCATCCCAACATTGTTGCTACCTTTCCCCTCTCCCTCATTAAAAGCCACAATTATCTGTAGCCCCTGATAATCTGGATTTCACCACATTTTCATACCAATATGATACAGTTTCAGAGTTGCTGTCAAGACTGTAATGGGGATTAAATTTGTGTCTCTTAGCCCAGAAATGAAGACTATACCATGCTTCTTTCCGTATTACTTAATGAACAATTTCTTTTTTTTTTTTAATTACTTCTGCTGAAAATCAAATCCATGAACATAAATTGAATTTGCAAATAAGTACTTGAACAGAGAAAGTAGTTCACAGTCTTAAATTCACACTGCTCAAGTAAACCCAGTCTTTAATCTCTGGAACCCATCTTGGACAAACGTTTCTAGAGTAAGTGTCAAGTTTCTGGCAGTAAATTTGGAATAATAAACAAAAACCTCAGGTGAAGAAACTTTCTAAGTCCCAAAACTGCATGAGTTACAAAGTTAATGTTATTAAGAAGAATTCCTGAGCATGATATTTTTTCCATACCTGTGAAAGAACTGAAGTTTAATGAGTTTGCAAAAAGTTTGGACATGGAAATAAGCAAAAATTACACATAGGTATGATCCTAAAGGTTTGGACATGTAAATTAGCAAAAACTGCATATGTGAATAATCCTAAAAGTAATTTCCTTGAAAGAGCGGGGAAAAAGTAGCCAAGCATTTAATTCTTAATTTCGAGATTTAACAAGACACTGGAAAGCTAAAAACCAACACGTCTCTTGAAAGTTTGGGGAGTTACTTTGTACCTTGTGTCTCCCCAGAAGACTGTGGAAACAAAATAGGACTGAAGGGGAAAAAAGGACTTCCAGTGTGCTATCACAGCCTTTTCCTCTTTATTTCATATAAGCAATCCCTTCTTTTTCATGGATCAACAGGGAGAGGTAAACATTTGACATAGTAGTCCACTGTAGAGTTATTTGGGTATAAATTATTTTGTGTTTATATCTGTGCAGCAACCAGATGATTTGTGGATATGATTTTTTTTCTATAAAGATGGAAAGGCTGAAAGCTTATAAAATTATGCTGTATCACAGCTCTTCAAAATAGTGGTGAATTTTAGTAGCAGATATTTTGGGTTTAAATTTGTGTATTTAATAAAAAATATGGGGATTTCCCTTCTAAATGAAGTGGAGCAGGATATATGTGCATTGACAATATGTTCCAGGTTATATTTAACCAAAAAAAAAAATTTCAAAGCTATTCAGAGAGGCAAAAATATTTTCCCTGAATGTCTGAAAAATCTTGGAAAGACATTTTGGAGGGGAAGGAAATGTGAATTGAAATGCTGAAAAATGTTTGGAAAGATCTTATGAACCATACCCTGTCCGTGTACAGTCAAAAGTCTCTGCGGAGGGTGAAGTGGAGCCTTACACCAGCCACAGGGACAGTCTGGGGCAAGGGCTGCCCAAAACCTCTCACAGCTTTCTCTGCGTGACTGTAGCAAGTCCCTTCTGCAATAATTCCTTAAAGGCCAGGTCAAGCTGTTCATCTTCCCCAGGCCCCCCTGAGTGATGGGTACCCTCTAACCAGACTCCAAAATGACATCCAGCAGACCAAAGTCAGCTTTCATCCATCCATGGCAACAGGATGGAAAAGAGAGGTTAAACACACATCATTATGTTCACAATGGAAAGTTCTCTTGCTAAAAGTTGTCCATCAGGGCTCTGTGTCACCAACCCTCTCGTTTGGGTTGTCCACCTTGCCCTGCTCTGCACATGGTGCTGAGTATCCAATCCCAAAAAATCAGGTCTTCTCCAAGCTGCCACAAGCTGAAACTTTTCCCGGTCTTGGCCTCATTTTGTAGCAGTGCATGCCCACAGTAGCTCACAGGAGCTGCTCAATTTCGCTCAGCTCCTTTTCTTTACACAGGGGCTTTGACTGGTCTCCTTCCTCTCCTTCACAAGAAAAGTGATTTTCCTAACGACACAGGCTAGACAGATGACAGATTGTCAGGACACAGCACATGTTTTCTTTAAGTGAGATTTTTATTTGTTATTTTAAGGTTATTTCCAGATCCCTGACACTTATTCCAAAAACTCAGGTAACCAAGACGGAGCTCAGAAACTGCAGTTATTCTTAGACTAATCAGCCACTGATCTAAATCCACAACACTAATCTCATAATTTGGCACCACAGACCTTAACCGGTCACATCTGGATAAGGTATTCCGAGCTAACAGCCATCTTTAGGCCTCGATGTTTTCAGCTTGTTTACCCTGGGAAGTGAAACACTCAGGCTGTTTTATTCTGTTTTATTCAGTCAGACCTGCTTGGGTGGAGAGAGGAGAATAGCGACCCTCAATGAGATAGGGCTGAAGTCACAGCTGTCCTTGGAACACACAGCTCTGTATTGTTTTGTAGCTCCATATTATTTTGTAGGATTTTGTAGACTGTACTTGTCTCTTACAACCTCTTGCACCTTTCAGTGAGGTGATAAAACAGACTGGTATCCAACAGCCTCTGCTGGGTTCTCATGTTCAGCAGATCTGTGCATGACAATGTCACCAATGGGGTTCAACAGCAGAAGAAATGAAGCTCCTTCCTTTTGATGGCACCCACTGAAGACCCTAAAAGAAACCCCCTTATACCACCCCCTCCATTCTTTCAGCACACAATCCTGAGGGAAAATGTGATTACTGTGATTGTTGCCATTACAGTAGAGCAAGAAGGCTGTGCCAAGGCCAGGTCCCAGTCGTGTCAGTGCTGTGCAAACAAACACGGGGGGCATTCATGCTCCAGGCAGCAAGAGACAAAGGCAATATTATTACCATGCCCATGAACTGAGGCACACTGAGATTATCCAACTTGCCCAAGGTCACGCAGGAAGTAAGTGGCAGAGCTGGAAATTGAACCCAGATTTCTTGGATTGCAGGCCAGGATTTTAACCACAAGGCCATCTTTCGTCTCTCTCTCTCTCTCTTTCCTTGCCCCTCCCCAATCTTTCTATTTTAGCACACTTTTGAAAAAAATTGCTCTTAAAAATCCATTCGGCAATACTTTAGGTATGCTGTGGCCTCCACAACCGTATTTAGCACAATTATAGGCTAAAAGGAACTCTTGCAAATTATGTGCAAATAGATATGTCTTTATGTAAATCCAAGTTCTTGGAACAGAAATCTACGGCCAAAAAAATACAAAGGTTTAAGCCAGGGAGGAATTAAACTCCAAATTTTTTCCTTTTCGAAGGTTGGTAACTGAGGTACAACACTCTCCAGCTAAGGAATGGAGGGCACGGACTAGATGCCTGGGGAGTAGCTATGCCAGCTCTAATAAACCGGTGATTTCACCTTTAGAAATGTGAAGGCAACAGACACTTGGCCATTGTTTCAGAGGATTCTGTCATGTGTATGATATTTTATATACATGTGCTTTATCTTCTAAACCAGTTACTGCACAACTTGTGCAAGAACACCGACAGCCAGGCAGCTTCCTGACAGGGCCCAGCCCCGTAGCAGACATGGGAGCTGAGCGCTGCAGGGTCATTTGGTCCAAACTGTGTATCAGGAACAGTCTCTGGCTTGTGTAAACTTCAGGAGGTGTTGGGTATCACCCACATAGGCCAGGGACTGCACCTGGGTCTCAATGCCCAAACCTCTTTTTGGGCAGCATTAGATTTACCAGCTGGAAAGGAAAATTCTCCAAGACTACATTTAAGTTTCATGTCTTCTACTCAAAATCCTTAGGCTTGGTCCACGTGCTGACCACTCTCATGAGCCATGAGAATGGCTTCATTCAGCAGAGCTGGGTATGCTTGGGGTAGCACCAGGAGCAATGGGGGAAGAGGGAAACCATGAGGTTAAACAGATAATTTTGTAGGTAGAAGACAATGAAGAAAGGCCCAATAGCTCATCCCCCGCCCAGGACACTTTTCATTATAGACTCGTACCTGAATATAGATGTGATTTTCTGGAACATGTCCAAAACTAAACAAACAGGGGATCAGTCTGGTTGGGAGCTGGGGGGCTGTTACATTTCAGGATGTCTCATTGGGGTCAGCACCAGTGGGAGTGCAGGATCAGAATATCTACTCCATTAGCAGCTTTCAGCTTGCACCAGTTCAGCTGAGCACCACGCCCTGTGTTTCTGAAGGGAAAATCTGTGTATGGTGCAGATGGCATCGGCAAGTGGAACCAAATCTGAGTCAGCAGTGCCCTGGCAGCCAGGAGGAACATCCGTGTCCTGGGGGGCATCAGGCCCAGCATCACCAGCTGGGGAAGGGAGGGGATTGTCCTGCTCTGGGCTGGGCTGGGACCGCCTCACCTCAAGTGCTGGGGGCAGGTTTGGTCACTGCAATATAAAAAATTATTAAACTGTTGGAGAGCATCCAAAGGAGGGCCACAAAGATGGTGAAGGGCCTCGAGGGGAAGCTGTGGGAGGAGCAGCTGAGGGCACTTGGTCTGTTCAGCCTGGAGGAGATTGAGGGGAGATCTCACTGCAGTTACAACTTCCTGGTGAGGGAAAGAGGAGGAGCAGGCACTGATCTCTTCTCTCTGGTGACCAGTGACAGGACCCAATGGAATGGTTTGAATTTGTGTCAGGGGAGGTTTAGGCTGGATATCAGAAAAAGATTCTTCCCCCAGAGGGTGGCTGGGCACTGGAACAGGCTCCCCATGAAGTGGTCACAGCACTCAGTGAAGGTTTGGACAATGCTTTCAGGCACAGGGTGGGATTGTTGGGGATGATCCTGTGCAGGGCCAGGGGTTGGACTCGATGATCCTTGTGAGTCCCTTCCAGCTCACGGTATTCTATGATTCTGTGATTCTCTTCACAGTGAGGATCACTCAGGAACGGCACTGGTGGCTTTAGCAGCGCAATCCAGCCCTGTAATATGGTAACCTTTGGCAGTACTTGGACACAGGCAAAGGCTGTGGAGTTTAATTTCAGAGTGATCCAGCAGCAGGCAGGAGCACCAGCAGTGCTGGCTCAGCACTTCCATCAGGACTGGCGCAACTCCCTCTAACTTGTTCCTTCTGGGCTCTTTTTAAAGTGCCAGCTGGGACCGTGCTGCTAAGCTGTCCTCTGAACAACAACACTGTTAATAATAATAACAATATTCAGGTCTTACATAGAATTTTTCACCTTTAGATCTCGAAGTGATTTACTATGGAAGGCTTTGGAGGGCTTTAAGGACAGATTATACAGACATCTGTCAGGAATAAACCAGATTTCCTGACCCTGCCACAAAGCAGCGGAATATTTCGATGCTCTTTTTAGCCCAGAATGTCTATGATTTCCCCCATTTTGTACAGTGAGGATGTTAACTCATGCAGCAACAAGGTGACCTCTGTGGATCACACAGATGCTGCTTTGAAGCCCCCATGGCAGCCCAAGACATCATAAATGGTAGAAGAAAATAATTGAAGATCTCCCACCCTCACTGTGCCCAGCAATCGTGGGTGGTCTCTGTGGAAATGCACCAGTATACCTCAGATTGGGCAATAATAAAAAGATAACATTTCCAGTGCTAGGAAACCAGATGTTGTGTGGGAGCCTTGAAGAAGGCCAAAAATCAATGGAAAAAGCACAATTCATCTTTCAGGATGCAGGTAGACAGCCCCCCATCTCCCTCCTCTGACAAAGGGAGCTGGACCAAGTAATTAGACTGGACACTTGATTTTTTGGTTGCTGAAGTTAGATAAGAGGCATCACAGCCAGCCTGGGAAGGGCGAGCAGGATAGTCTCATGGTTTCTTTGCAGAATGAGAGCTCCCGTGAGCACCCAGACATCTCAAGGGGCTCATTTCAAAGTCAGGCTACAAGGACTCTGAAAAAAGACTTTACCTGCAATCTCACAAACATCAGGAGAGGCCAAAACTGCTGTCACAGAAACTAAATAGCAGAGAAGTTTAAAAATGCACCTTGGCAATGGCAGAGTGGAGATCATGACAGCAGCCCATGCATTGCTGCTGATGATTTTATTACAGTGACGCCCTGATGATCTTCAGCTGCAACTGGAATAAAAGAAGCAGATCTCAGTGTGCTCCAGAAAACTGCACTTTCCAGGTGAGGAGCAGATGGACTGACCTCAGAGCTGCTGTGAAAGGGCCTCAGGGATTCTCCTAATGTCTATCAGTGAAAAGATAACCATTTTTTTTTTTAAGTGTTGGATCTTAGGGATTATAATATTCTGTTGCAGTTTTGCTTTTTTTTTTTTTTTTTTCCTTTTTACAACAAAGAACTTAACTCCTTTGCCTAACTACAACAAAACTTGACTCTGGTTTAAGTGTATCTGGTATGTAAAGTGGTGACATGGCCACTGAGCATTCTTAGGAGCAAGAGATCCAAGAACACTGGAAGTGCAAACCTGCCCTGTGGGGACTCTGCAGAGCAATACATATTTAGTGGCCCTCAGGGGACTGGAATTTCTTTGTAAACATCAGTCTAAGAAGCAAAACCAGCAAGTGCCAAGAAAAAGAGGAGCCATTCTCAAGCCAGGCACGACCTCATGTTCTTTTGCAAGGGACACAGAAAAGTGATGAGAAACGAGAACACTCTGAACCGTAGGAATAAACTCCTCATTGTCACCGTTCAGGGTTGGAGTTTAGTCATCATGTACGTTCATACCTCTATGCACAGAGCAGCACCTAAAAGGCCCCTGGGAAAGTCAAACAGCAGAACAGATCTTAGCTGAACAGCTATTCCATGCAGATGCCATGATTGTAAGGATAATTTTATGAAATGGAAATGATTATAAGCTTTTTTTTTCAAGAATGAAAGTACTTTTAATGACTTTTTAATTTTCACACAAATGTTCCCATTTCCTCAAATAAGGAAATACAAAAATAAGAAACATCAACTTATTCCATTCTGCAGAGCATTTTTCTGGTTTTGGAAGTTTTCTGATAAAAAACTTTCATTGCTCAGTAAATAACATCGGTGCATTCTTTAAAATCTTTTCTTTCCAGGGAAAAATCTTCATTTGTGACAAAAGCCCCCTTTTCGTGGAAATCAGGTTTTGGTGGAAAATGTTGACCACCTGTGGAAATGAAATCTGCAAATAGCATGTAATTTAGGAGTCGGATGAAGATAAATTCAATGGACTGATTTTTAGTTTCTCATGTTTCGGAGCGAGGCAGGGATCCAGGCCCCTCCGTGCCAGCACGGCCACAGGGTTGGACACCTATCAAAGCAGTTGCCTTTGGGGCTCTCACGAGATCAGATTTTTACTCAGTGAGAGCTCCACATCTTCGAAGGGAGCAGGAAGGCCACAGGAACAGCCTCATTTCAGCATCGACCCCAAGGAAAACCAGGGATAGGAAGGGACTTCAGAGTTTTAAGTAAGGGCAAACACAGAACCAGTCCTGATTTTCCCCATGGATATAGGGAAAAGATGTTCAGGCAGAGTTTAAAGGTTTTTACCAGTTTAAAAAAAACCCAAACCAAAACAACAACAACAAAAAACCCCCAACAAAACCCATGTGAACTTGTTCACTCATCATCTTGAATAAAAAAGGGCAAACTCTCCTCATTCCGTGAAGCTATTCTTGGCCACTGTGAACTGAAAAGCAGGGAGGGCATTTTAAAGGGGGCAAGTACAATTAATGCTCCCACTTTTGCCATATTTCTGGGCCCAGGGGACAAATCAGGAAACTTTATGTCAGCAGGAATGTGAACAATAAAGGCAAAGTGGGTTGCATGTTAGAAAACCGTTTCACTCCCTTTTTATATTTTTTTTTATTTTATTTTTTTGCCCAGCAGTATGATGTGTTAACAATTTTGTTGGTTTAACAGTTCACACTTCCAGCACATTTATCCATTGGCACATGGGGGTTTTATGCATTTAACAGTTTTCTTCATTAAAGTGGGTTCCACTGTGTCTTAAAAATTGTTTTCCTTAGACTGCGTGTTTGTTATTTTATATGGTGTGACTGAAAAGCAGGCCAAAATTTTGGCCTTGGAAAACGCACACTGCAGAGAGGAGCCCAGCGCGGGCAGCAGGATTAGCCTCCCTCAAAGCCCAGCACAAATTCTTTTAAGAACTGCTGATTGCACTTTGAAGCTTTTCTCCCCTAATTGCTGGAAGTTTCTTAATTTGTCCTGAGCTAGGGAAAACGAATTGCAGATGTATGTGCTGCAATCAAAACCCTCTCTGCACAGGATCTTTGTGCGCTGGTGTGGAGACGTCCTTCACCCCTTTCCACAGCGCCTTCCAACCACCTGTTTTTTTACAAAAACAGTGCCAGCATTTCAATTTCTTTTTTAATTTTTGAAGGGAGGGCAGGGGCTGGGGGAAGGGAGAGGGCAGCTGTTATTTCTACAGAAGCAGGACTGGTTCTTAGAGGCATAAGAGACACCCAGGTGTTTTCACAGCGAGCCCTGTGCAGGGCCCTTTTGGAGCCCAGCTCGATTCCTGTTTGCCAAACTACACTTTCAAGAGGTGTCAGATATCCAGAACCTGTTTCAAATGCCAAGTCAAGCAACGGAGGGGGAAAAAAAAAATCAAGGGGAGGGAGGAGGGAAGAAGGGGGATGTGGGGAAAAAGGAAAGGGGGAAAATGTTCCTCCTCGAAGAAAAAGGTAGTTGTTCCAACTTGGCTGTTTCTTTTTAAAATAATTAGTTCAGCAGTGCATAAAAACAGGTAAGTCTGTTCTGCATTGCTCATAGCCTTGGTAGGCCCTGTCCTTCCCCACGTTGGAGGAATGCCTGTGAACCACCGCTGCACAGGAGAAGGGAGGGGAATTGTATCACCGTGACCTAAGGCAACCCAGCTTGTAAGGTTAACCATAATTTTTTAAACTAACATGACCTCTGTTAACCCCTCCACTCCAATCTTGAAAAAAAATATAAATAAAAAAAAAGGTAAGAGAGAGAAACATGTTTACAAAACCACAAGGAGAGTAAAGGGGGAGCAAGAAGATGAAAGTCTTCTTCCTTTGGTCTCCCCTCCATCCATCCCTCACATGCTCCTTTGTCCCTGTGTGTCCCCAGCAGTAACTGGTGTTTACTGGGCTGTGATGCAGCATGTCTAGGGACTTTGCTTTTTCTAATGAGTCACAGAATCATAAAATTAAACCATTCTGGGAAGCCAAAAAAATTCAGCTCCATGTGTGCATTCAGGGCTTTGCAGGAATGCTCATGTTTGGATGTCTGAGTCACATGCTCTCACGGTAAACGTGATACATCCTCTTTTTAATGACACCATTGGCCTGATCTATTTATTTTATTTCCCTCTACTCATCCCTCTCCCCTCGTTCTGCAGAAGAACGCAGGCTATTTCCTCCAGCTGGGATGCCAGGTAAACCCACCTCAGGCACCCTTTGCCCTTCCCTCTCCTATAGCTGCCTTCAATCAAGCAACCAAAGCCAACGCCAGCACGGCTCCGGGCCAGCTGGAGGTGGCATGGGGCCATGGTCTATGGTGTAGTCAGCTTTTGTGTCAACATTTGGATGCTGAGCTCATCTTAACCAGAATGTGCCAAGCTCAGAGGAATCCAAGTCTGCCACAGAAAATACATATGCAACACACAGCCCACACATAGGCATTGGCTCAGGGCGGGGACCGACTTATTTCTGGGTCTCAGCATTTTCCCTAAGGCTTATTCCTACCTCCACTCACCTCTGGTCAGTCAGAGCCAGATGTGGCACGAGGAAAAGGGTGTAGGTACAATATGGGGAGACCTGACCTCATCTCCCACCAATGCACAAGCTGCAGATGCTGCCTGACTGCTCTTGAATACTCACCCCCTGCGTACTCCACCAGTTCACAGCAAATTCTGACTTTACATGGAAGTGAAGTTAGGCCTCTCTTAAAACATTTTTACTTTGAAATGCTTCCTTCCCTGCTTAAACAAGCAAAAACAAACACTCCTGCTTATGTATTTATAATTATTAAGCACGGAAAATCTACCAGTTAAGTAAAGTTAATGTACAAAGTAAGCGGGAAGAGGCCAAATTCTCAAATGGTATGAACTGGCAGACAATCAAGTCTTCATTGGAAAAAATAGGCTTGAACTACCATTCATCCAATACATAGTCCAGGCCTCCATCCTAGAATGAGCTCGTGTACGATTAATTGTTTATACAGACACATAGAAAGGCTTGGGTTGGAAGGAACTTTAGAGACCATCTAGTTCCACCCTCCCAGCGTCGAGTGGAAGGACACCTTCCAATAGATGAGATTGCTCAGGCCCCGTCCAACCTGGCCATGAACACTTCCAGGGATTTCTAGTCCTGTTTGGGTGCACCAAACATGGGAAATGCCATATCTACTACGGACCACTCACCAGGAGATGCGCTGCGCTCCGCTCTCCCCAAACCCACATTTTGGAAACAGTAAAACACGGCCGTTGTCACTGTCTGTTCTGGGTAGTTGTCCTTTGTAAAAGGTCCCTGTCGTCCAAGAGAAGACCAAAACCTGCTTCCAAGGATGAAGCTGAGCACCAAGTTTCAGCAGCTGCCTCTGATGGTGCTTTCTGGAGGTACCTCCATCTACACCAAGTGACAAGGAGATCTGCATCCTTTTGAAGTTAAACAAATGGCTCTCACCTCATAACTACAGTGGGTGACATGAGGGAAGTGCAGGTCTGACAGGCAGCTTCCAGCCGAGGAAGTAGCCTGGGAGTGGTGCTAGGGGTAGCAATCGTCCCAGAGAAAGGTCTAGGGTTTAGGTGTGATCTCACTGTTTTGATCTACAAGGACCCAAGAAGGGTGGGTCCTAAAAGCCTTGTAAATGTCCTCCCTGTGCTGCTCCTGTGCATGCCAAGATGGTCCCATCCTGGATGTTGAACAGTCTGAAAGTGGCTGTGGCTGGGCATAGAGAGGCTGATTGGGAGAGCATCTTGGCCTTTGTCAAGTCCTGAAATGTGTCACTCTGGGTGAGTAATAGTTGGCTAAAGCCCTGCTGGGACTCTTCTAATAATTTAGCAATATAACCAGTCAAGCCTTGGGGCCAGGCCTTAACACAGAAGTAGCACATCAGGCCACAGTTAAAATATCTCAGCAGGTCCCCCTGGAGCACATTGTATGGCAGTTCCAGGGATGGGGATGCAGCTCATTCATCTGTACTTGCATGTCAGCAACTCTTTCCTGGACCATGTGCTTATGATTTCATTGTCTGATTTCTGGACATAAAGAAAACAAAACATTGGAGCCTCATTTTCTAAACTAAGCAAGGGGGAAGAGAAACTGCTGATGGAGAAGAGCAAAGTTGTCCCATGCTGAGGACTCCAGTTCCTCTAAAAAGTCATCACTGGCACATGTGTATTTGTGCAAGTCTTCCAATTCCCACCCTTCCTCCAACTTGCTTTTTGCT
The DNA here is from genome assembly GCA_013400735.1 of Pomatostomus ruficeps. NCBI lineage: Eukaryota > Metazoa > Chordata > Aves > Passeriformes > Timaliidae > Pomatostomus > Pomatostomus ruficeps. The sequence goes on along the minus strand of VYZT01062028.1, from coordinate 7,853 downwards.
ATGCTAAAGCTGTTTGGAAAATACTGCAGTTCTTATTCTTCAGAAATATTTATTGTCTCAGAGTTTGAATGAACCTTTGCTGCTTTTACAAATTCATTTTGAGTTGAAGAAAAAAAAAATCAGTAACTTTTTCCCACCTCATTCACTTATAATGTTGATTTATGGTGGACTTCTGCAGTGGGGAGTTGACTTCAGCATCTTAATTGATCATGAGCAACAAGACATCTCTGAGACAACTCTGTTAACAGAGAAAAGACTTCCTGAAGCTGTCTGTCACAGTAAAATAAAAAGCCTTGTTTCTGATGTAGTTAATGGAATGAACACATGAGCATCTATCTGAATATGACTGCCTGGTCCCAAAGAAAGGTTCTGATAATGAGGTTTCACCCAGGTTTAAACTGGTTTTTAAGGTCTGGTTTGTTTTTTTTTTTTTTTGTTATTCCCAGACACAATTTACATTCTTATCCTATATTTTGTGGGCTCCATGAGACCTGGTGCATGAAGGAAGGAAAGTGATAGGTGAGGAGCTGGGAGAGCTGATAACAGATAACAGAACTGTGTCAGATTCTCATTTCTGGGCCACATTCTCTACCTCCGTGTCCCCTGCCTTCTGTCTTCCTCCCAAATTTCTTCTTAATTCACAGCCTTATTCCTTGACATTTTCTCTTGAGGTTTTCTCAGCCAGAATAGAGAGCAGTGCATGTAAGATTAATTTGGTCTTAAAACTATTGTTGTAATGAAAAAATACCTTATTTTCCTCCCTTTCCTGGAACACCTTGAGATTACATCAGAGCCACAAGGGAAATGAGAAAGAATCTGGGTCATCTTTCCTCACTCTCACTTTTTGTACATTTTTGCCTGATGATTTAGGTGCAACATCCAGTATGAACAAGAATATGTGGGAATTCTCATTCTTACTCCTCAGACTCCAAACTGATGAACAAAAAGTGCTGTAATTTGTTCCAGTCCTTGGTTTGGACTGGTATTGCATATATATATTTTGTAGTTCTTTTATGTACTAAAAGCACATAAAATAAGATTTGATTAACTTTAAAAGTACCCCAAACTATTATTAACTATTCAAAACTTTAAGAGATTTTCTGAAGCTGCTGAAATTATTTTTTTTAAATTTAATTATTTTAAACTTAAATTGGCATCCTGTAATCCCTGCTAAACCAGACCACAGGTACCAGTAACCGGGCATCTGAAATGATGGTTGAATTTGAGGCAGGTTGTACCTTCACTCTCTTCACAGGAGCATTGTAAAGGAGAATAAAATATTTTAATGTTAAATAAATATATGGGTACCAGTGTAGTGGATATCATGGAAGGTTTTACAAGAGGGTGAAGTATTCACTCACTGACCCTGAAATAAATAGAGCCCGATGTTGAACATCAGAGGAAAACAATCAGTGGGAGCAGCCAGAGCACCCCGAATAATTCAGGGACAATTAGATCTACTGCAGACCTTTCTTTCCTCTCTAACACCAAGCACAGAGCCTTCCCTTGATGCCACCAGAGTTGCCACCTGTCACCCTCACCTTTTCTGGTTGCCACTCCTGGCAGCCTGGAGCTCCAGCTCCCTGTACTCCACACAAGTTTTCCACACGACCTGCAAGTTCTCCTTCCAGTCTCTTCCTTCATCATGTTGAAGATTAAGGTGAATTACTGCAAGGCTGCTTCCTTCTGTGCTCTGTATGATACTGGGATGGTGAGTAATTAAAGCATCATAATTACAGTCTTTCAGCTACTCCACATGTCCCTGAAAAGGATCCACACAGGAGGTGAGAAAATCAGGGTCTTCCACTGTAGCCCTGGGCTGGATTATGGTCAATGCAGAGGCACCCTGGAAAAACCAAGTGCCTTAATCCTAATAAGTAGCCCTTAAATGAGATTTTAAGAGAGATTTGCCAGATCTGGATGGTTTTTCACCAGAACTGCCACAGCCAAACTCTGACTTCAGAGCATCCTCCCATTCTAAATCTTTGCTCAACAGGCCAAGTCTACTAGAAGTTTAACATAAAAGTTGCTTAGATTTTTGTTTTCAAGACAGCCTAAAAATGTCTTTTCTTCTAACATTAAGAATAATTTTAGCTACAATTTTGCAAAACAACGCTGCTTGTGGAAAGAAACCAGTGAGGATATATACACAACTGGGGGCATAGTATTGTGTTAGACCATGTCAATCAAATAAACTTCATTGTCTGGTATTTTCATTTAAGTTCAATTCAGTTCGTATTTCATACTTCTGGATGATGATTGATCATGAACCCAGTGTGTCTCCCTGTGAACACAGAGAGTTTTCAATCCTTTCTGGGCCCCAATAAGGCACTGTTAGAGAACTGGGAATAATAAAAATTCCCACTGAATTAAGTTGGTGGCAGGAGGAAGCAACCCTTATGGAAAACTAATGAAAATCAAGCTCTGATTCATCTGAATGGAACTCCAGTTTGTGAAAAATGCAGAGGAAGGACATTGATTTCCCCCCTCCACAGGAAAAGCAATCAGCAAAACCAAACCATTTCAGCTCACATTCTGCAGAAGCAAAGAAATAAATGTGTACAGCCGCTAATAGGATTCCTCTGAATGAACTTGAGCCCAACAGTAGCGTATAGGCAGAAGCCTGCATCCCAAAATAGAAGCCTCTTGGAATCCACAGCTCATCTGGACAGGATTAGAGAAATGCTCCCTGAACATTTAGTGAGGGACATGTCAGAAAAGAATGGAACTGATTTACAGCAGTCCTGGAACGTCCCAAACACAGAAGCTCTGAAAACAATGGGATAAGAAGGAATTCTTTGTCCACTGCAGCATAAAGCAACTATTTCAGGCAACAATATCAGTGGCATTAATGACTGCAACACAATCTTTGGGTAGCTCTGAAGGCACTTTTGAAATCTGTGGCTGGCCCATGGGTACAATGCTGAAATTGTACCCAACTGAATTTTTTTTTCACTGGTTTCACAGTTTCAGGGGAGATTAGTCAGATTTGCCTGTGACTTGTTTTTTGGTCACCCTGAAGCAGAACAATGCATAACATGATGACAGTGAGGTTTGCTGTGGGAAAATTAGGGTTTTCTTTCAATGGGGTAGCTGGAGGGGAAAGGAGAGGGAATTGTCAATACAGCTGAGTCGCCTGAGCCAAAAAGCTCCTTAAAAAGTCACCCAAATATGACAGGACCAAGATTTAAACCCTCAGAAAGACCAAAGTAACCCATGCCTGTAAAGTAACATAGAATGTTCCCTTTTTCCAAGGCATAACTCAAGCTCACTACCCAGATCCCAGCTGACATTCAGGGAAAGAGCTTGGAGGAGCTGGACTGCACAACCTGGTAGAGCAACGCTGTTCTATCAGAGTTACTCTTTCAGAAATTATCCTCTGTTTAAGCAGAGTGTAACTGAAAAGGGGACTTTTCTTAAAAGTATTGTTTCAACAAAGTGTTATTTGGCAGCTGCATATCAACATGAGTGAACTTCACCCCCTCTGTCTCCAGGAAAAGACAAGCAGCACAGATTTGCTCCTGAAGGAAGCAGAACTCACAGGAGGCACATTATTAACGCTCAGATCATGCAGGGAGGAACAGAGTATAAATGCCTAGAAAGGACAGATGAAAATGTCTGAGATATATTTGATCCCAGGTGGTGTAACAATGTTCCAGATCACATCAAGTGGACAAGCTGGAGTCTTAAGCCTCCTCCTCCTCCTCACTGCCGGAGAGGCTGCAGCCACTCCCACCTGATCCCAATTAAAAGCTGTCCACATTTTTCTCTGTCCCTGGTATTTTTAGATTGAGTGTTCTTACCAAGAAGCCTTTGAAACTGATGTTGAACAGAATTACTCCTGGCTTATGTGAGAGCAGGGAAGATTCAACCCCTAAGAGATTCTGCTGCTCTTTTAAGCTTGTTTTGCTTAGGCTCTGGATGAGGAGCCAATTGCTGTGAGACCAAGAGCGCAGTGTGATAAACAGAATATCCAGAGTTTGAATAACAGGGATTAGGAAAAACCAAAGACTTTTTAAGGGGTTAAAATTAATTTAGTTGGCAAAAGGGGCAAGGGCTGCCACATTTCAGATAACAAAAATCTGAAAGTGCAAGGCAGCACTTTGTGTGAGTCTCTAGCTCAAAACTGGGGCCTGGATCCAGGTACCGGCAATTCAGTAGAAACCTTCCAGACTCGGACTCACCAGGCTGCAAAATGTCATAACTTACGCCGTGAGAGTTTTCCCCAGACAAAAACAACCCTCCCTTGGGGAAGGAGGCTCACTCAGACACACTGAGTCATTGTCTGTGTTTCCCTACTGACAATGTTCACATTGAGGGGTTTTTAACCATTTCAATCAAACTTTTTAACGAATTAGAGCACTTCAATGTATTCTAGTCTTGCAATTTTAAAAAGTAAAAATAGATGGCTAAGTGGAGAAGCAAAGGCCTCTTAATTCTTCCAAAGAAGAAAAGACCATGGTGAGCCCAGCTTTTATTAGATACCTGAGACTCTGCAGAGGGTGCTAGATACAGAAATGCCAAATGTGCAGAGGCTTCAGCCAGCATTCCTGATGTAGAAGACACCAGAAAACCTTCATCCCACACCTCTGGTTTGTTGTACTGTGGATTCTCTGGTGTCCAATGCAGGGTCAGTTTACATGTACCAGCAGTGCCATTGAGTTTAAAAGTCAACCAACATGAGACACAAATCCTTTGGAAATCGGGAGCAACCGGGGCACATACTTGTGAGTGTCTGGTCTTGATGCAAATAACTGGACAAATAGATGATAATTATTGTTCCTAGAAGGTTTTCAGAAATACAAAAAAACCCCATGGCAGAGAAGAATAACATTTACAAAACAAGCAAGATGCTTTTCAGGAATATTCATTCTGTTGAACTCAGTTTTGGTGGTAAATGCCTCAGCTGGTCTTGTATGTATTGACCCAAACACCCTTAAAATATATAAATATGACTATAAATTCACAATATTTAAAATAAGACTTTCACTGAACCACTGTGAGATGAAGACAAACCAAAGTTTCTGATGAGCCACACCCTAACCCTAGACTTCGGGTTAGGGTTAGGTTTAGGGTTAGGGTTAGGGTTCGGGTTAGTGTTAGGTTTAGGGTTAGGCTAGCCAGGTGAAGTAGCCACAGCAAGCAGTAAAGATCATTAGAAACTCATTGCAGCTTTGAGCAATCACTTCCTCCCTGGCATGAGTAAGGTGTCACCAGACATGCATAGAGAAGGTTTTATGCATCATTTCTCCCACGGTAGAAAGGAAACTGCTTCAGCGCTGAGTTGTGCATGACTGTATTTGGCCAACAGTCAATATATTTTGAAGTGTAGTGTTTCTGTGCAGAAATTTCAAGAGGTGTGTGTTTACCTTCTTATTCTTTGCAGTCAGCTTAGAACTCAGAGAGGGAAAAATATAACTTCCAGTGGAGAAGGCTTGATAGAAATGCCCAGTGCAATGCATTATTTGTTACAGTTTTGTTCAATGCCCAAAGATCTTTCTTCCATGATTAGTGGATAATCCCTCACTTATACACTTCATGCGGGTGGCATTCATCTTGTCAAAAACACCTGCTCTGGCATTGATTTTGAGTGGGGGGATTTAGTTTAACAATTACCAGTACATGCTTTAGTATTCCAGTACTTCAATAGGTCTTCAGCTGGCCAAGCCCTACATTGCTTAGCTCACAATATGTGATTTCTGCCCAATAAACATCACTCTGGAGATGGTCTCATCTTGGGACTTTCCATGTATCCTCCACTCTTGGATTCACATGAACAACTGTTTGCTTGAGGATGAATCATGTCATGTTTTTACGGTTTCTGACACTTATAAATATTTTGCTTCCGCCTGGCGGTGAAGTCAGCCACTTACTATTATTAAATGTCGTGCTGCGTTATTCCCCTTTTTGGGTGATGATCTCAGTGGAGCCCTGACCAAATCCAGCTTCACATTCTCAGATCTCTCAGAGATGCTACTGGTGTGTGTCCCATTAGGAACATCCCTGGTTACCAGCTGCGTTGGAAGCCTGTGCTAATATGTTGGATTTACTTGTCCTCTCGAGCTGAATCCAGCCCTGTGGTTTATGGGTTGCGTTTGTGGTTTGCTAAAGGTCAGGCCCTGGATGGCTCTAAATTTTCTTAAGTGGAATTCAAACACCACAGATGAGTGTGTGCTCAAAGGAGTTGTCTTGGGTGGTATGGATTCACATTCGGTGCCTGTGCTCAGGATTGGTGCCTCTCCTCTTTGTGGCAGTGATCAGATGTGGGTGTCCCAGCCTCTCAGTGCACCATCCATCCACCATCGTTCAGATCCCAACTGCCTCCAGAATTTCAGGCTCAGGCTAGACCCCAAGCTGCATTTCAAATTGTGCAACCCCACTCCCACCCCATCCCCAGGCTGATGCCATCCCTGCCTTTGGCCTGACTCAGTAAGTGTAATCCTCACTCTCTTTTTTTTGCTGGCTCTCAGGCAGCGACTGCATCAGCCATAACTCAAAATTGTGAACAGATGAGTAGATTACTTACTTGAACTGTACTCAATCATTACATCACCCTTGTGCTGAAAATCACAGCACTGGCTCCCCATAAGATTTTGCATCCACTTTTGGGTTTGGCTCCAGAGCTCCTGGATTTACTCACTTGCTCCAGCTTACCTAAAAGAGCTGCTTGTGCCTCATAGACATCCTCAGACTCTGAGATCAGTCGGTGCCGATTTATTGATCATTCCAACGCTCTGACTGAAAACTGCTGGTGTTGAAGGCTTGGCTCCTCCAAACGTGTTTTGTGGAAATCCCTGCAACCGTCATCCAAGAAGGGGGAGGGAAATAAATCTGCTAAACTGTCCAAACACAAAAACATTTTCTTGAAGATGACAACAGCTTGGCCTCAGCAAAGGGAGAGCTCAGATATTCTTTTTTTCTTTTTCTTTCATGAAACCCTTTTGGTGTAATCTCTGCATTCAGAAATTCTCCTGACTCAGGAATAGCCGTGGAAGCGAGACAGGGTGCAGATAAGAGCAGTGAGGAGACAGAGGGTTGTGGCACATAAGTCAGCCTGCCCAGCCATGGTGGGTAATCCCCTGGGAAGGCCCCAAAAGCAGCAATTCCAGGGCTGGGATGCTCAGAACTCCAGGCACCTCTAGCACAGCTGTGACTCAGCACTGGGCACTTTTAGCAGTGACCAAAACCCTGTCGGAGGTGCTGACCTCTCCCCACAGCAGAGTCAGTGCTGGCTGACTCAATCCATCCCGCTCTCCATCAGTGGCTCTCGCTGTGGGTCACCCTGTGGCCATCAGAACATTGGCCATGATCCCCACCCACCCTTCTCACTGTCATGGTGCTGTTTGGAAGTCCACCCTGACCTATGCTGAGCAATGATCTTCCTCTCCCTTGGAGAAAATCAGCTCAGGACAAGATCAAGTGTGTGTAAACCATACGTCAGGACACCATCAAGGGCTTTCCAGCCCTGTCCTTGATGTGCAGCCACTCCTGCTGCAATGAGGGGCACTGCTGCCCACTGTTTACAGGGGGAAATTATCCCTGAAATGCTGCAAGCTGAGCCAGCCTGGGGCTCATTGCAGATAAAGAAAAACCCACAAAATGAAAACCAGCATTTATGACCAATTGACGCCTTGCTAAGCAGGCCCACCTGAAGGGTCAAGGTCTGCATGTTCAGGCGTGGAGAAAGGGATGATTTCTCTGTCCATGAGTCAGGTCAGCTGAGGCTGATGGGTCAGTGTCCCATCTGGTCAGCGTCTCATCTTGTCAGCTCTTACTGTCAGAATCACACACCATAAATCCTACAGCCTAAGGGCCACTAAGGGCTGTAGAATAAAAGGAACAAAAGGGAAAAA